>PVJX010003914.1:0-101418 GCA_004027295.1 Dolichotis patagonum
TAATGGCCAATAGCTCGCCTCCACGTAGAACCCTTCGATTGGCTATAGACAGCTTATAAGCTTAGTGTAAGGAAGTGCTCGTTGCACAACACGCAGGGAGCCGTCAAGGACGTACATGTGATGAGGTTGCTGCCCGGTCAATAAAGGAGCTTGCAGAAGTCCAGTGTTCGTGTGCTCTCTTCCGCGGGACGGAGTCGGCACCGGACAATAACCATTAATGTAAATGGCCTCAATTCACCAATTAAAAGAAATAGACTGGAAGAATGAATCAAGAAACAACATCCAACCATAAGCAGTATACAAGAAACCCATCGAAACCAAAAGGAAATTCATAGACTGAAAGTCAAAGGGTGAAAAACAATACTTCATGCAACAGGAACCCCCTGTAAAAGCAGGGGTAGCTATTCTATTTGCAAACAATGTGAACTTCAAACCAAGAATGATCAAAAGAGATAAAAAAGAAGGTCGTTACATATTGGTTAGGGAAGAACTTCAACAGGAAGAGATAACAATCTTAAATATAAATGCACCAAATATAAGAGCACCCAGCTATAGAAAATAAGTATTAATAGAAATGAAAAATCAAATAAGCAAGAACACAATTATAACGAGAGACCTTAACACCCCACTGACACAAAGAGACAGATCAACTAGGCAGAAAATCAGCAAAGAAATAAAATAACTAAATCACTGGACTTAATAGATGCATACAGAGTGTTTCACCCAACAACAACAGAATATACAATCTTCTCAGCTTTGCATGGGACATTCTCTAAAATACCATGTATTAACACATAGAATGTGCTTAAGTAAATGCAAAAGAATCAAAATTATCCATTGCATTTTATCTGATCATAGTGCCATAAAACTGGAAATTAATGAAAAAAGAAACTGCAAAAACTCCATAAACACATGGAAATTAAATAATACACTCCTAAACAATCAATGGGTCCCAGAATAAATTTTAAAAAATTAAACAATATCTACAAGTAAACAAAAATATATTTACAACTTACCAGAACCTGTGGAATCCAATGAAAGCAGCCCTCAGAGGGAAATTTATTACAGTAAATTCCAAACATCAAGAAAACAGAGCTCTTTCTTCAGCTGCCACCAAAGTGCTCGGTTCTTCCGAAGGAGCTAAGGCCCCATTGGGGTGAGGCCCTCACTTCATCGGGCCACTAGCACTGCACCCGGCAGCCTGCATCATGGCCTCTGTCTCTGAGCTCGCCTGCATCTACTCCGCCCTTATCCTGCACAACGACGAAGTGACAGGCATGGAGGATATCAATGCTCTCATTAAAGCGGACGGAGTCAGTGTGGAACCTTTTTGGCCTGGCTTGTTCACAAAGGCCCTGGCCAGTGTCAACATTGGGACCCTTATCTGCAATGTAGGGGATGGTGGTCCTGCTCCTGCAGCTGGTGCTGCCCCTGCAGGAAGCCCTGCACCCACCACCACTGCTGCCCCAGCTGAGGAGAAGATGGAAGCAAAGAAAGAGGAATCTGAGGAGTCTGACGATGACATGGGCTTTGGTCTTTTTGACTAAACCTCAGTTTGTAACATGTTCAATAAAAGCTGAACAACAAGAAAGAAAGAAAAAGGAAAGAAAGAAAGAAAGAAAGAAAGAAAGAAAGAAAGAAAGAAAGAAAGAAAGAAAGAAAGAAAACAGAGGGAACACACACACAAAAAAAAAACTGATGCTACACCTCAAACTTCTAGAAAAAGAACAGCAAGTCAAGCCCAAAGCCAAAAGAAGGGAGGAAATTTTAAAGATCGGAGCAGAAATAAGTGCAATGGAGATTAAGAAAACAATACAAAGAATTAATGAATCAAATAGTTGGTTCTTTGAAAGAATAAATAAAATTGATAAGCCACTAGCCAACCTTATTTTAAAAAAAACCTCAAATTCATACAATAAGGAATGAAAAGGGCAAAATCACTACAGACCCTGTGGAAACACAGAAGATCATCAATAACTATTATGAAAACCTCTATTCTCATAGGTTTGATAATACAAAAGAAATGGACAGAGTCCTAGAAACATATGAACTACCAAAGCTGGATCAAGAAGATGTAAAACTGCTGAATAACCCAATTTCAGTCAATGAAATTGAAAATGTAATTAGAAATTTACCAACAAAGAAAAGCCCAGGTCCTGATGGATTCACAGCTGAATTCTACAAGAAATTCAAGGAAAACTTAGTGCCAACACTCCTCAAACTCTTTAATGAAATTGAAAGAGAAGTAATTCTCCCTAACTCATTCCTACAAGTATTATCCTAATACCAAAACCAGAGAAAGACCCAACCAAAAAAAAGAACTACAGGCCAATCTTCCTAATGAACATAGATCTAAAAGTCCTCAATAAAATAATGGCAAACAGAGTGCAGAAAATTATCAAGAAGATTATACAGCACAACCAAGTGGATTCATCCCAGGAATGAAGGGATGGTTCAACAGATGTTAATCAATAAATGTAATCCACCATGTCAATAGAGCCAAAAGTAAGAACCACATGATCATCTCTATAGATGCAGAAAAAGCTTTTGACAAAGTCCAACACTCATTCATGATAAAAACCCTACAGAAAATTGGAATAGATGGTCTCTACCTCAATCTGATAAAAGCCATCTATGACAAACCAACAGCCAGCATCATATTAAATGCTCAAAAACTGAAAGCTTTCACTATAAAATCAGGAATGAGACAAAGCTATCCCATATCACCACTCCTACTCAATATAGTGCTGGAAATATTAGCTGGAGCATTTTGACAAGAGAGAGAAATAAAAGGAATAAGGATAGAAAAGAAAGAGGTTAAACTATCGCTATTTGTAAATGACATAATACTCTACATAGAAGAGCCCCAAAACTCCACTGAAATGCTTCTAGATGTAATAACAAAATTCAGTAATGTAGCTGGATACAAAGTCAACACTCAAAAATCAACAGCATTCCTGTATACACACAGCAAAATCTCCAAGAGAGAAATAAGAGAAACTACACCCTTCACAATAGCATAAAAAAAAAAATGAACTACTTAATCAACCTAACAAAGGAAGTAAAAGATCTATTCAGTGAAAATTACAGTACTCTGAAAAAAGGAATAGAAGAGGATCTCGAAAAATGGGAAGACATTCCTTTTTCATGGATAGGAAGAACAAACATTGTGAAAATGATCATTCTCCCAAAATTGTTATATAGATTTAAAATGCAATGCCAATCAAAATACCACTAGCATACCTCACAGATCTAGAGAAATCATTCCTAAAATTCATCTGGAACCAGAAGAGACCTAGAATGGCAAAGGCAATTCTGGGCAACAGAGGCAAGACAGGAGGTATCACAATTCCTGACTTGAAGTTATACTACAAAGCTACTGTATTAAAATCAACATGGTACTGGAATAAAAACAGATCCGAAGATTAATGGAATAGATTAAAAAATACAACCACAACTACAAACACACTCAGTCATCTTTTCTTTGACAAAGGGGCCAAACACATATACTGGAAGAAAGCCTCTTTAACAAGTGGTGCTCGAATAACTGGCTTTCCATATGCTGAAAACTAAGACTAGACCCATACCTTTCACCTTGCACTAAGCTAAAGTCAAAATAGATCAAAGATCTAAATATTGAAACGGAAACACTAAATCTGCTGGAAGACAAAGTAGGTAGAAATCTTGAAAACATAGGGTTAGGCAGAAAATTCATGAACAAAAATCAAACTGCATGGGAAGTACTTCCCAGAATCAACAACTGGGATCTCATCTTACTAAAAAGCTTTTGTACATAAAAAGAAATCTCCAAAAGAGTGAAAAGAAAACCCATGAACTGGGGAAAAATCTTAGTCAACTGTCCCTTAGACAAAGGACTTCTATCTAAAACATATACAGAATTTAAAAAGTCAGGCCTCCCAAATTCAAAGGCCCAATCCAAAAAAGGGCATCTGAGATGAATACACACTCCTCAGTTGAAGAAATACAAGTGGCAAATAAATATATGAAAAAATGTTTAGTATCATTGGTCATTAGAGAAATGCAAATTAAAACAATGCTGAGATTGCATCTCACTCGAGATAAAATAGCCAAAAATCAAGAAAACCACCAATAACAAATGCTGGAGAGGCTGTAGGAAAAAGGAACAATTCTGAACTATTGGTGGCAATGTAGACTGTTGCAACCACTGTGGAGGTCAGTCTGGAGGTTCCTCACAAAGCTGGGGTTGGAAGTCTCATTTGACCCAGCTATCCCACTTCTCGGCATATTTCCAGAAGAACTGAAAACATCATACCACAGTGATATATGTGCACCCATATTTATAGCAGCACAAATTGTAATAGCTAAATTTTGGAAAAAACCCCAAATGCCTATCAACTGAGTAATGGATAAAAAGGATGTGATATTTTTATAAAATGGAATACTACTCAGTTGTAAATAAGGACCACATTGAAGCTTTTATAAGTAAATGGATGCAACTTGAAACCATACTCATAAGTGAAATAAATCAAACTCACATGTGTAAATACTATATTCTCTCCCTAGTGTAAGAAACTTAAAGAATAAATAAGATACAAAATCTTCAATAAATATGGTGAAAGGGTAAGAAACTGCTCAAAGAGAAAAAAACAACAACTCAGATAGGGAAAATGAGACAAGAAAGAAAGAAAGAAAAAGATATAAATTTGTACATATACACTTACAATTACTAAGATGATTATACTACTAATTCTATTAGTTTTTGGAACAAAACAGTTAACATTTGCAGGATTAGATCAATTTTACATGTCTATATCTGGTAATTCGAGTAACAATTTTGAAGATAACTATGCAAAACAACAAAATTTGTTATGTTCCTACCACCTTGTTTTGAAAGCCTATGTTATTATTGCTTTGAGTCTTTGTTACTGTAATTTAGTTGTCTCTTTTGTTTCTTGTTTTGCTTATGGTTTCTTGTTTTGCTTTGTTTTTCCTTCTAATACAGAAAGGATAGATGTACATGTATAGGTTTATATATGCCTAGAATTTCTCCTAAAGAGTTTACAAGAATTGACTTTAATACATGTGACGGTATGAACCACTACATTGAAGAAAATAAGACATCATGGTAGCCATTGCTGATTTTGTATCATCTTGTTTTGAAGTCAAATAATACCTTATTCTTTGTTTTAATTGGTTTTAGTCTGTTTTCTGTTATTTGATTTCAGTATGTATGAAGTTACAGACCTTCATACATAAGGAAGCTATTTTGAAGACAAGAGACATTATGGTAGCCATTGTTGATTTCTACTGTCTTGAAGAAGGGTTTTGAAGGCCCATAGGGCTCTCATTATTTTGTTTTGATTGGTTTTATACTATTTTGTTTTGTATTAATTTATTGGGTGTGAAGGTATGGATAACTATTTCGAAGAAAACAAGAGACACTATGGTAGCCACCACTGATTTCCTGTTTTCTTGTTTTGAAATCCTGTGTTACTTGCGTTGTTTTGCTTTGATCTGCTTTTATCTGTTTTGTTTTGTTTTATTCTCTTTAAAATAAAAAATGGGCTGGGGGTTTAGCTCAGCGGCCTAAGTGCCTGCATGGCAAACACGAGGTTGTGAGTTCAATCCCCGGCACACACACACACACACACACAAAATAATAATAATAACTTCTTTAAAAATGGATTCATTGAGCTATTGCAGATGCTAGCCCGAAAAAGATCAGGTCCTGGGACACGGTCTTGCCCCTATCAGCATGGAGGTTAGGTAGCAGTTGGAAAACATCTGCTAGATATAAGAAGCCTTAGTATTTTATAATAAAATAATGGAAAAGGAAGGCACAAATTACACTGAACCTGCAATGGCTATTGAGGGTGAGATTACCCCAAATAAGCTTTAGGACAGGAAGACAATCTATAAGAAGAAGCAGTAATTACCCTCTGGGCTTGGCTAGAGCTGAGGTGAAATACCATATCAGCTAGTGGAGTGGTGGTGAACCTATGGGATGGGTGCCACCGCTTGTCATTATCACTGAAAGCTTTAAAAGGTTCCCTATCACTGATCTATGGGGTCACAACAAGTATTCAAGAACATGAAAACAGGCTTTTGTTCTTTTTAGCCTGTAATTTGTTGTTCATTAATCTCTCCCCATCTCTCTTCCTTTGGTCCTTTGTGAGTAAATGCAGAACATCTCAGAATTTTTTTCTTATCAGTCTGTATTCATGGTGTAGGCTCTTTTCACTCAGCCATGAGGCTTCCCACACCACAGTGCCTGAGGTTTATGTTGGAGGATCACATCAGATAATTTTTGCAAAAGTGCTCTGTAAGCTGTAAAGCACTATACAGATGAAGCGGATTATTACTAGTCTTTTATGAAACCCAGTCATAAAGATGCAAAATGACCTAGAAAATGAAAACAGGATAGGCAAACCTGAAATACAGCATCTACAGAGCCTAGCACATGACCCCACATACACAGTAGTAAGTGCTTAGGGAGTAGTGAGTAAAGAAAAACACAGAACAGGTTTGTGCCTCCATCATGTTAGGTCTGATACCAAGAAAGAAGAAATATATCTAAAGTCAAGGATAGTTTTATTCAATTACACAAACCCAGGATACCCCTCAAACTCTAAAATCTTAAAGGAAAAAGCACTAAAAAGTAAATTGTGACCTATCATCTGCAATGAAAAGTTATATCCTTCCTTACGTCTTCTACCTTTCAAATACAGCCTTGTAGAAATAGAACCTGGGTGAAGTTGCTGAAATGTTCTTTGCATCTGGTAGATCTGTGTAATCGCCCTGGCAACCTCTAAAGGAAATAACAAAATTCTATAGAATGTTGGGTACCTAAGCTCTGGGAGGCTGATTCTTACTGATAATTCTGATTTTAAGCCAAACTAGATTCATCCCCTAACCCAGGATGGTGAACCTTTTAGAGACCTTATAGTTTATGCACTAACTATAACGCTAAACCCACTTATTTATCACAGCGTGCCAACACTGCATTAAACCTGAATACTGAGGTGTTGGTTTAGGAAAAAGCAACTCACACACTTGGCTCACGTATCAGCAAAGAATGCTTTGTGTGCCCCATGCCCTTGACCTGCCATAGGTTCACCATCATTGCTCTAACCCTTTTCCCCCAAACACAAACAAGAAACAAGAAGCGGGTTGAGTGAGCTAGGGAAGTTATTTACTGTATAAAACTTAGTTTCCTAAAATACATAGACCATGATTCACATCTAAATATTTAAATTACATCACATGCAACTTTTGACACAGCCAGTTATTTGTAGATGAGGTGGACCTACACTGGGAAGTACCAAATTGAAAAACTTCAAAGGAAAAAAATATTTTCTTCTGGGTGGGCCTTAATTGTTTTCTTTATCCTCCATTGCAAATACATTTTTATGCTGGGTAACATTTCCAAAACAGGAGTGTTTTTTCTGCTGTTGAAACAAACAAGTTTGCTTTCAAAGCCACAGAAATGCCCCACTGTCAGAAAAATGTTTTTCTCTGGCCCCTTGCCTGTCTTATTGTCTTACAACCTTGCCCACTGGACCCTTTCTCTAAGAGGGCCCCTGGGGCTGTCTGGTGGAACTGATTGTAAAACTATTTTTTACAGTAAGAATTAGTTCCTTCAACGTCTCACAGACCACCCACAACATGCCCGATCTTGGCAACTGTCTACTGTGTTTGACGAACAAGTACATCGAGTAACTGACCCGGGTTTCTGCGCCTCCGTGTGAGAACAGATGAGGGTAAAGCTGTGTTTCTCTTTCTTGCCCTCCCTTCCTTCCTTTCTGATGAGGAGAGGAAGAAAATCTCCTACCAAAAATCTATCTTGCGCGTTTGTTTTCGGAAGGGGCAGGACAAGAGAACTGGGCAAACTAGACGGTCCAACATTTGCAGAAGCATTTAAAGGATGCACAAAGTATTTGCTAGAAGCGCGCTTGAAAGCCCGACCCCCCCTGCTCCGACAGCGGGGTTTTGGGATCTCGCCGCAGGGTGAATGGAGACCAACGGAGGCAGATGCTCCTGGAGAACAGGCCATAGTTTTGTTTCAGCTGCCTCTTCTCTCACAAATTAGGTGCTCAATAAATGCGAACTCAAGCTGCCCCAAGGCCCTTAGGTGAAGTACGGGATGCGCGGGTTGATTCCGACCCACCACCTCCGCATGCTTGCTAAGGTAACACGGTCTCTCGGCTAAGGCCCAGCAGATGGAGAGACAGCCGTAAGGCGAGCTGCTGAAGGTGAGCCTCGAGCCTCGGAGCGCGCAGAGAGCCGCAGAGGCCGCTCCGGCCGGGAGCCCGGGAACCCACCTGACCGCCTTACGGGCTGCGCAGCCCCGCTCTCCCATTGAGGAGGAAGCCCCCGCGGGCGGGGTGGGGCGCCGGGGCACGCTAGTGCTCAGTTCCCGCCCTCAGGCCCCACCCACCGGGCCCGAAGCCCCGCCCCCGATCCCCAGGCACTGTCCTCCCGCGCCCCGCCCGCGCCTAACGCTGACTAGGAGGTAGCGAGGTTGGGGGGAGGCCACGCTGTGCGAGCGCGTGCGCGCCACCGGCAGCTGACGCGGGCTTCGATGCGCGCGCCGCCCCCGCCTCCGCCCGGCCTGTCCCGGGGGCCCGGCGTGCGGACCTGCTGACGTCAGCGGGCGGCCCGCGGAGCCGGGTGCACTGAGCCGCTGGCGCACTCGCGCGCCGCGCTCGCCCCCTCCCGAGTCCGGGCCCCGGCGTGCGCGCGCCTTCGTTCGCTCGTTTGCTCTCGCTTCATTTCTCCCCCTCCCTCCCTCCCTGCCTCGATCTCTCTCTGCTTCTCCCTCGAGCTCCTCGCCGGCCGCGGCTCCTTCACGCTCCCCCAATCTCGAACGGGCTCCGCTGAGCGATGCAAGCTGTGGGAGACAGCAACGCCGCCTCCTGCTAGAGCCCTGCCCCACGGCCCGGCCCCCTGCCCAGCCCTGCCCAGCTCGCGGGGGTCGGCGAAGGCGCCCTGGACGCACCGGCGACGGAGCCCCGGCGATGCACATGCAATAGCAGCACCCCCTAACTCACGCCCTCCACACCCAGCGCCACCGCCGCCACCTCCACCTCCGCCTCCGCCTCCTCCTCCGCCTCCTCCAGCAGCCGCGGCAGAAGGACCCACCCTGCCCCCCACCCCACCCTCTCCGGGCTCTGGCTGCGGATCCAGCCTCTACTCTTATTTTATTTATTTTGGGTCGTGCACCAGCCTCAGTGCCTGCAGCCCGCGCCTTCTCGGCCCTCGGGCGCCTCCTCCCTTGGCTCGGGAGCCTCAGACCCCGGCCACCCTTGCCTCCGCACCCACAGACCCCTGCCGGCTGCCGCGAGTCTCTGCTGTTGGGATCCTGATAGTAGCTCTGTTTTGGGGGGTCCTTGGTCTTTCGGCATTTTTGTTCCCACACAAGGAGAGGCCATCGTGATTTTTCCCCCTTTGAGCCCAGGCTCTGCTCTCTGGGGGGGGTGGGGGGCGCGCCGGAGCCGGGGAGCCGAGCCAGCCGAGTCGTGCGGGCTGTGGCAGGGAAGGGGCCACCACCATGGGATGTACTCTGAGCGCAGAGGAGAGAGCCGCCCTCGAGCGGAGCAAGGCGATTGAGAAAAACCTCAAAGAGGATGGCATCAGCGCCGCCAAAGATGTGAAATTACTCCTGCTGGGTAAGGAACGCTGCTGCCTCCCCCATTCCCCGACCCCGGCCACAGCGCAGCCTCTGCCACCAGCTCCCCCCATCCACTTGTGCCCCTGAGTTGGCATCACCATGTGCCTAGGAGAGCTCACCCCCTCGCATGCTTAAACCCCCCTCTGGGTTTCCCTAAACTGACACTCACCAGTTTTTTCCTCCTGTCTGTATCCCAACAGGGGCTGGAGAATCAGGAAAAAGCACCATTGTGAAGCAAATGAAGTAAGTCCCTGTAGCACTGGAATTTGTACTTTTATTAAGAGTAATTTTTAAAATCGTTATTACCTTGCTTACTCCACATTGCTCTCCAGGCCTGGCTTTTAATTCGTATACACACACACACAGACCTGGCTCTGAGTCCCCTCCCCCACTTCCTACATTGGTTCTGGGTCCTCCACCTCAACTCCTGGGGTGGGTGTTTTTTGGGGGGAGGGAGAGGGAGCGCCTGTAGTTGTGTGAATGACACTGTCCGCCATATTGATCAGAACATCACATTATTGGCATGGTTATGATTATTACTCTTGCTCGTGGAGTATTCCCTGTGTTTCACTGCCACCATTTCTGTCTCTAATGTTGTCTCTGTATCTTCTCCTCATTCTGAGCCTTCCACCGCGTCTATAATCCCACGTCCCCCTGCTCTTCTCCCAGGGCAGTGGTTTTGAACTTGGCTAAAACATGGAAAGACCCAGCCCTAAACTGGGGTGGAGGATCAAGTGTTTGCTGTTCGTGTATTTGGTGCTGAATTAGAGGCTGTGGTTTTTAGTCCCCCCACCTTCCGCGAGGGTTGGGGAGGGGGCGTGTGCTAGGGGAAGGGATGGGTTTCCAAGCGGATGTGAGAGGCACAGCTGTACCCAAATCCAAGAAAGAAGGGGAAGCTGGCTGTGAGGCTGAATACCCACCCCTTGCTGCCCCTGTCCCCTGTGCTCCCCCACCCTCCCGGCGTTTGCTCCCCTGACATGGGCAGTTTTCGTTCGCTTGGTGGCCTTTATTAGTGCATGCATTCACACTCTGCATAGGCCATATAATCTCTGTAATCTACCCACAATGCGGATTTCGGGCCCTATTTGCCAGCCGCCTCCTTCTGCCTTAGATATCAGTTTCTCCTCCTAATTAACTGGGGGTGGATTTGAGTGATGGTTGAAAATTAAAACAAAATGGATATTCCTTCCTTTCCACACTTTCTCAATAGGGAGCCTCGCCCCTCCTTCCCGCTGGCAGGCTCTCTCCTTGTCCCATGCTCTGGGTAGCTCCTGGCAAGCCCACTGGCAGCTTTGCTTGGGGAGGGGATGGCCGGCTGGGGACGGGTGCGCGCCCTCAGGGCCTCAAAGCCCTGCTGCTTCCTGCTTCCGTTGGCCTGTCAGTTCAGGACAGAGGAGTTCGTTAAGACCGTTTAGCTAGGATTCCACGACGCTTTGCTGTGACACCTTCGTGCACACACAAGCTCCTAATTAGAGGCTGCTGTGCAGTAAACAAAAATGATTATTTTTCAACTTGACAGAATAGCCGAAGTAATTGCATCCCGTAGGAAAACAATGGAAAATAAAAACCCCTTTCATGGGAAGGTGGGTGGGAGACGAAGCATGCTTGAGGTGTCAGAGCCAAGAAGCAAAAAATCTTGCATGTGTAACAGGCATGACAAGCGGGTTCCAGGCGGCGCCATGATGGTAGGGAGTAGCGGCTCCGAGACAGTTTCCCCCATCTGCTTGACGTGCTCTTGTTTTTGTTCGAGAGCTCCCTGAGGCTTTCTTCACAGAGGCCCCTCGCTTGCCGCACCCTTCTGAGCCACGGATAACTTGGCCTGGGGCTTTTCTGGAGCTTGTGCAACCCAAAAGGATGGGGAGGGGGGACCTGGGGAATTGCTCTTTGCAACAAGGTTCATGTTGATTCTGCCAGGAGCCTTTCCAGGTCGGGTAATGCAACCCGCGCCACTACTCTTTCCCTAAAAAAAGTGTTTCAAAAGTTTGAAAGTCTGTATTCGGCAGTAGCAGGCTGCGAACTCCGTAGAAGCCCCAGACTTCCAAGCTGGGCGAGGTTTCAGGCGTTTTGAGTGGTGGACAGCGCCCAGCCGAGGCCGGAAAAGTCTGTGGGGTTCAGCTAGGTGGTGCTCGGCTGGGCTCTGCA
This sequence comes from Dolichotis patagonum, assembly GCA_004027295.1. Lineage (NCBI taxonomy): Eukaryota > Metazoa > Chordata > Mammalia > Rodentia > Caviidae > Dolichotis > Dolichotis patagonum. The sequence goes on from PVJX010003914.1 coordinate 11,795, forward strand.
CGCCCTGGGCGCGGGGCTCGGAGGGACTCGTGATTGTTCGGAGATGAGTCGGGGCTGCAGCGGAGAGGGCCGAAGTCATTCGGAAACCCTCAACGGAAGGGGGAGAGAGAGAGAGGAGGGTGGCAGTGGCCTGCAAATTAATTTTGTGTCAGCCAAAGCCGCTGGTTACCTGCTTTTCTTGAACCTGACCCATAAATTAGGTTGATTTAATAAGAAGTTTAAAAATATACACTGGGTCCCCCAAAGAATACCTTGCCTTTTTTATTCAAAGAGAGCTGTACTCTCTGAGGAGATAGGTGTGCCACTTTAGAATAAAAATTCCTGATTATGTACTAGGGCAGGAAATCTTAAATGAAGGCTCTATGTAAACTTTCTGGGAAAAGTCCTTTGTGTCTTGTATTTAGTTACACAGTTTTTGATAATCGAGACCATTACAATAGAACTCTGATCAGTTCTTTTTTTTCTTGCACTTCTCCCTTTCTTCAGTCCCACTGCACCTTTTGGGAGAAAAATGTTAGGCAAAACAGATTTTGTAGTTTAAAAATTAGTTCTATTTTAAAAGAAAATAGAGTACACCAACTCTCTTTAGGAAATAGGCTAGTTTTGTTCAAAAGGCTGGTCAGAAAAGTATCTGGCCCATGTAAATTTTGCCAGTAGAGACCCTAGCATCCGGTCCTCATGAAGCATTGCTAAGTGGCAGCTTTTCCTGTGAGCCCTCCAGCGTGGCTTAAATAAATCAGACTAGGGCTTTTTGCCAAGCTGGATACAGGACTGTTTTGTTAACCACAAAATGAAGGATTGGTGTCACTGTATCCTAATGACAGATTCTTTTGAGTCCTTATTTGCAGACATGGTTTTTAAGATCACTGCTTCACTGACAGTCACTCTAGTCAGGAGTATGTTGTTTTCTGTGTGGGGTCAGCCTCAAATATCTTGGTAGCATTTATAGAAAGCAGTTTTCTACTTTTCTCTGCAGCATGATAAGACAACCAACCCATCAGGCCATACGTGTGAATGATGTAAGATGCTGTGTTGTTTCACCTGACCAGATGAAATTAGGCCTGTATGAGTGACAACCTATGAGAACCCAATGATTTCCTAATGGGAACTGAGGATTAGTAGCACAACCTATTGAGTTAAGAGGAAGGATATCAATATTTAGATACTGCTGAAACTTTACTATTTCCAGAAGAGCAAAGAGTCATTCCATTTAGGCTGCATTTTTATCCATGTTGTAGAGTGCTAATTAGAAAAAGGACTAGGCTTCCATAAAATATGTAGAAACTGAAATTAAATGATAAAGGACCAGCTGGCAGATGCTGCTTAGAACAGTGTTAATATCCTCATCAGTCCAGGAACATTGCAGAGAGCTGACCTTTGAAATTTTTCTGCTTGATACATGTTAAAGGAGAAACTGCTTCAGAGATGTCACAGATTAGATTGTAATTAGACACTTGATTCTCAACACTTTTTTAAAAGTTAACTTCCCTTGAACATACCTTTCTGGGTTTTTCCTTTGTACATGTGATTGTGAATTAGTGTTTGAGAGCTTTGTATCGGTCAATCCAAAGCATTTCAGTGCTGAGAAATAAACAGTGATGATTGAGATCACACAAGTATAATTTTACACATACTCTGAGTAATCATTGACTCTTTTTTGTGCATGGCATTTTTAATAATTTTGCTTTTTTTAGGGGGTTGTAACCTCACCTTTAATACAGCCTTGTCATTTTGCACTTAATCCGTTAGACTCTTAGTTATTCAGACAACAAAACTTTTAAAGGAAGTGTCATTTTTACTACAGTCTTAAAGGAAATTTCTAAAGAACTATATTTTATAAGATAGAATCACTTTACCTGACTTCCCAGTTCAGAACAGTTGTAACTGCTTGGACTATGTATATAATGAAAATACCAAATGAACTGTGGAGCTGCCCTGGGAAGGTACCACACTTACCCTCATTTGAGGACCTGAGTTTACTGGGATATTGAGTTCAGGCTGTCTTTGGAGCATAAAAAATATATATATAGTTCAAAGGTGCTAACAAGGCATTGCTTGCTCGCTGGTAAACTTAACCTAAATGGACACAGTAAAATGGAACATTTCTGATATGCATTTATTTTCAAGGTACCTGCTCAGTACTATTTTAATACAAATTTAAGGCTTTGCCAGATGAAGACATCCCTATACATCCAAGCATTCTGGCCCTTACATGTAGGATACGATTACAGATCCCACCTTGTCAGAGAAGGCACTCTAAAAGTTTGCCTGATAACAAAAAGCTGGAGGATTCCTCTTCCCAGCTTACCCTGGCTTTGTAATCAGGGCATCTACTATTTGGTTCAGTTGGGGGCAAGCCTGTGTATCCTTTCAGCATGTCATTTACTGTTCAGTACCTAGTAAGTGATAGGCATTAGTGGAGGCAAATGTCAACTTGCAGTCTTAGCTCTGAAATCACAGCCATCTAGAAGGGTGAACCCATACACGCCCAAAGGTTCTGGTTGTGGTTGCATTCCACTGACAGCTATTCTTCTAGATTTGTGAACTTACTATTTCTACAGTTGTCGTGTTGACTGCACTGCCTGCCTCCCTTCCTTCTGTCTCCATGTTTATTCAAATGGATGCACCTTACTTTCTGGAGACTGTGAGCATGAACAGAATGTCAGATCAAGTAGCAGATGAGTTCTTCTTTCGTGATGGATGGGGCTGTCTCCCTCCTTGCTGTTCAGTGAGCTGTAAATACCAGCAGACCTTCCTGCTAGAAGAGTAGCAAGCAGTCCACCTGATCTCCTCATAAGTCAGCTGTGGAATTTCTGAACTTCAGTTACTCATGGGATTCTGAAATAGAACCTGTATGCTTGTGGAAAAGGTTGTTGCCAGTTAGGTTGTTAAATGAGTGAATCTTCACGTAGATTGATGTGGGTGAATAAGAATCCAGGATTTCTTTTCTGTATATGGGGCACTGGATGAGATTTACAGTGCCCAGAATCACAGTGCCATAATTTTGTTTTGTTTTAGCGTATGGAACTGCCAGATGATATTGTACTTCTTAGGGTGCCATATCTGTTAAGAAGCAGGACAAGATCACTCATGTGTTTTAGCTGCTCACAGCACCCTATCTCTGTTAACACTGGAGGTTTAATATGAGTAGAAAAAGGTCCCGGTTTTTTGACATGCACTTCAGCCCATCTGGACTCAGGGACTTTGTCTCCCAGGATGTATTCTTCAAGTTCCTTAAGCCAGACATACCATTATTACAAGAACCCATCTTGATCTGAAAGGCAACAAACAAGTTGGTATAAAGGGTATGATTCCAAGCTTGAAAAACATTTTGGGTTAGCCCCAGAACTGACACTAGCCAAAAGCAGTTTTTAATTTTGAAAAAAGAAAAGAGAATGTTCACATGCCTGTGTGTGGGTGTGTACTTACTACATGGATTTTAAAACAGACTCTGTGAGAACAGCACTTCATGTCATGTTTATTGATGGCGTCATAATAAAAAGCCTAACAGTGCTTGGATAAACTGCATTCTAGAAATTTGCTCAAAGTGTATCCTCATTTTATTCCATCCGTCTCATTCACACATAGCACCAATGGAAAGGAAACTGTCCAACAAATCAGATTAACAGAGGAAGGCAAGGAAACAGCAGTGACCTGCTAACTGGCTCAGAGGAATAAGTAGTTTCTTATTTAGAGAAGCAGTTTTAGCTTGCCACTCTGAAACTGAAAAATGGTTAAGAGCATGGACTGTGCAACCAAGATACTGGGTTTCAAATCTTGGCACTAGCACTAACTAGATGAGTGGTTTTAAAATAGTAACTTAATTTTTGATACTTCAGTTTTCATGCCCGTGAAATGGCACTGGTAAAGGAAATTCTCAGTGGGGTTATCGTGAACATGAAATGAGTTAACTTATGAAGAGCACTTATAAGAGTGTCTAGAACACAGAAACCATGATACAAATGTTAGCTCTAGTTTTTATCCTTTGATTGATTAAGTGTTGTCTTCCCATGTGAAATTATTTCATCAAGTACCACAGGGGTTAAGAGATGTTCGTGTTCATGGCTTCTTCCCCTTGCTTACTCTGCAATACCAGTTATATAACCAACTGTGTTGTCATAACTGATGTGACATTTTTGATGGTACAGCTGCTTTAGCCCAAGGGATTGGAGTGACATTATAAAGAGTGGGAAAGAGCACTTAACCAGGAGTCCAGACCAGCAGCTCTGCCTATGCTCCTCAGGGTGCATTTTCCTCAAAGAGTTGGACCAGGGGTAGATTTGGACTAGGGGTTCTCAAATTCTCTTCCTGTTCTAAATGGTCGATGAAATTGGGATTCTTCATTTTCAGGCTCTTGAGAATCTAACTATAAAAGCATCATTTATTGTTCTATCACCAAAAGGTGTGGGCTATCCTTGAAAGTTCTTTTAAGAGTAACATGATTGGAGACCACCAAGCTCAATCACCAAGTTTTGCCAACCAGTAAAGTCATAGTCCTGAGAGGCATTTGGCAAAATCCATCTCTAACCAAACTTTTCATGCAGGTATGGTTCTCAGACCAAAGAGAAGGATTTGAAAGTGTCTCATTAGTAAGAAACAGGATGCTATTGGGAACAGAAAGCCAGTGACATGTGAGAGAGAAGCGGTTTTTCTGTGGCTTCCAGGTTGCTCACAAATGGAGACATTCCTGGCTTCTACCAGGGATGACTGCATGTGAAGGAACTTGCCTGAGTTCAGGTACTGAAGGTCCAGGAAGTTGGAATATTTGCAGATTAATAGGGAAGAATCAAGAGAACTGTATGGTAATTTCGACTTACTCTCTATCTATAGGCAGATGATTCAGCCTCTCGGGATCTCAGTTTGTTCAACTCCTAACTGGGATATAGGCTTTCACCACAGAATTTCTCATGCCTCTTCCATGTTTCCAGTTCTAAGATGCAGTAAATGCCAAGAGAAACCTAGAAGCTTGAAATTCAGTGGGGAATAGTGGGAGTATTTACCACCCACAGCTTTTATCTGCTGAGCCATCTTTAGTTCTAATTTTCTTTAGAGAAGATGAAAAACATTGTTCTTTTCATAGCACCAAAAAATTAAAGTAAAATAAAATCTTGCTCGGCTAATAGTCAGTGCCCCAAATTTGTCCCTCTAATGTCTTATCAACCATCTAACAATCAAGTAGAGTGGGGAAAAGATAAAAAGAGGATAATATATAAGAATAAGGCTCCATGGCCAAAGACTTCCCAGCTGTGTCTTAAGCAACAGATAGATTTTCCATAGAAAACTGTTTCTTACAGAAATAGTTTTCCATGCTTTAAAATTGACTCTTGTGCTACCTGCTCCCCACCCCCACCAAGACCATTAATGCATATCACACATTGTAAATTAATTAGATATCTGTGTGTCTGTATCCCTTGTTAGTCTGGTTGCTTTTTCCTTACCATGGCTCCCTAAAACATGAATGTTGATTTATTTTACACATAATATAGTACTGAGCCCAAGACATAGCACAAAGGTAGTATTGTAAGAAGTATTAGTTGAAGAACAGAAAGAAAAAAAGTAAGCAACCTAGCTAGCTTATTGTTCTGTATAAGGCAGAATAATATTGAAAACTTTTGGTGACCATAGGCTGTATTTATGATTTTCAATCCATTGTCCTTTTTTTTTTTTCATCTGTCTGTGAGGAAGTAGTCATCAGTTCCATCTAACAGATGAGGAAGTGGTCAGAGGAGTTAAATGGCTTGCTCAAGGCCACACAGTACACAGCTTAGTATGCCACTAGGCTAATTCAGTCAGTCACTTGTCTTAACTTCAACACCTATGTTTTTTCCTTTGTAACCCCACATTCTTGCTGAACAACTCTACCAATGTGGGCAATGGAAAGCTGGCAGCCTGAGATCTAGTACCCATCAGTAAATAGGATGGCATCAGCGTTGTTTGGTAGCTAAGAGGCTACACATAGCAAGTGCCTAATTGTGCTGGGTTCTGTCTGGAGGTGGTGGTAATGGTCATCACTGTGCATCACATTCATTTCTACACCAGGATATTTTCTAGCAACTATCTGCTCAGTTCTTGAAATCATTTTCCATTCCTCCTTCAGAAGTATGGGTCATTTTCATGTTGCAACAGAGAGCCACTTATGACGGCTTTGGTTTTGGTGGAGGAAGGTGGTTTACAGAAGACTGAGGAAAGAAAGAGTAGTAGGAGATCCATCTATCCATAGTATTTATGTGTGCCGGTCATCCATGTGTTGTGTCAGGTATGACATCATGTCACCCATATGTTATATTGGGTGTAATAGTCTCTACCCTTGAAGAGCCTATAGTCTGAAGACAGCTGCATGTAAAAGCTTGTCTTGTACTTCAGAGAAAAAAGTGCCATGATGTCTATTTATGTAATATACTACAGGAGAAGAGAGGGCACCTTCTCAGGGAGGAAATTCAGGGAAGTCAGCAGAGAGAAAGTGGCATGTGGGCTGAGTCTTCAAAACAAGTGGTTGGTAGCCAGGAGGAAAAAAAGGAATGCTAGGCAAAAAACCAGCATGTGAAAAGGTCTAAGATATATCTCCACATAGAATATACTGGGAATGGAAAATAATTTGATTTCACTACAGTGTATATTAGAAGAATGTTAAGAAATGAGGGATGAACAATGAGACAGAAACCAGATCATGAAGGACCTTATTTATCATGTTAGGGACTTGGATTATATTCTGAAGGTGATGAGAACACCAGAGAGTTTTAAAGAAATGGATGGCAGAATTAGTTTGCTTTTAAGAATCATCACCTAACTGGACTGAAGGGAGTCAGATCTGGTTTGGAGACTGGGTGGAAAGATACTTTTGTGATGCAGGTGGAGAAGGATTTACCAACTAAATTAAAGCAGTAAGCAGGGTGGGTGCAAAAGGAAACAGACTCAAGGGACATTTGAGCAGTGCACTAATTGAACTTACTTGACAATCAGTTGGAAGAGCATTGAGGAAATGAGTTTTAAAGTATAGATAAGACTGAGTCTAGGATTTCTGGTTTGGGCCACTGTGGAATAGTTATACCTTTGTCTGAGATGGAAGAAGGAAGGAAGAGAGAACATTTGGGGAGAAAAATGGCACTGTAGTCAGTCTGATGATTCTTGTGAATTATCCAAGTGTAGATCCCTGATAGGCTGTGTTGATTAGGACATAAGACTCATTGGGGAAGGTGGGTAATTTGGAATTCTGTGATGCTTGTAGGCAGTGACAGCTCTGGAAATTGGTAATCTAATGAGAAGGGAAGAGAAAGCTGAGGATATATCCCTCACCCTATCACACAAATGTGTGGCAGCCCCAGGAAATAATAATAATTTAGGAAAAAGAGCTGTGAGAGCAACTGAGAAGGAGTGATCCAAGAGGTGAGAAAGAAAATGTAAGGTAGATCAGAATCATGAAAGTCAAGAAAAAAGACAATTTCAAGATGAAGTGGTTAGTTGAGTCAGATAGTGTAGCAGTTAGATAAGATGAAGGTATCCATTGGGTCTGGCAAGTTGTAGATCTGGGCAAGAACGTTTTAATGGAATGGTGGGAGAAAAGCCAAATTGCAGTGGGAGTTAAGAAGTGTGTGGGATTGAAAAGTTGCTAAAGGCCATAGATGGAGACCCACTTACCTCCACACCCCCTCAAAAAAGAAATGTGGACCATAGAAGGAAACAGAAAGTGGTGTGGAGTGATAGAGGGGATATAGGATCCAAGGAAGGCTATTTTTATTGTTCTCTTGGCTTACCAGGAGGACTTGGATCCATTGAGAAACTGTAAAGAAAGAGCCCAGATTGGGGGTTGGGGAGAAGTTGCAGGTATAAGAAAGACCAAGTGACAGTAACAGAGCCCTTGAAAGGCTGAATAACGTAATCTTGACATCCTGAATGTGCATCTCCTTCCTTGAGGCTGATGGGGGTGGGTAGTAAGTTTGAGGTGTGTGTAAAGAGATTTATGGTAGAAGCTTCTGCCTTAATATTTATTTTTTTTCTAAAGTGAGAAGGATTTAAAAGTAGCTGTGCTCATTTACTGGAATACCACTTATTTTCAAACAATTTGGAGAAATGAGAGTTTGGTGGAGACCATTATTTTTCCCTTGCAGACTTTCAAATCACTTACTCATTCATTTATCCAATATTTATCTAGCACCTATTATGTGTTAGGCACTGTTCTAGATGCTTGGAGATTCAGGGTGAACAAGTCAGTTCCCAGGCGAATCAGGCAGTAGCCTCATAAACAAATAATTGGTCACAGTAATTGCAAACTGTGAAATTTTTTTATGCAGTCACACCTTTGGAGGAGACCTTATGTCAATCACAGAGGGACCCAATTTCTGCTCTCAGAGAATGGGAGCATTTGGAAGAGACAAAGGGAGTTGTGAGTGTAAAGAAGAGGCAATAACAGAATTTAGTTTGAACAAGGGCTCTCAGTTAAGCTGGGAGGGAGCCATGGTAGTTGAAGAAATGAGAATTTGATGGAGACCATTATTTTTCTCTTGCATACTGTTTCAGTGGGTCTGCCTGTTATTGTTCCTGCTGCTTAAAGATAGAGGTGGGCACATTACTCAGGCCTTACCACAGTTATTGGCTCAGGGGTGGTCATGTAATTCAAGCCAGGCCAATTACAGTTCTTCTCTGGAATTTTGTAGCCACTAAGAGAAAGAAGCTCTTCATCTGGGATCTCAGGGAAGTCTTTATTTTACTGGAGTGATGAAAACATGGAGATGTGTGTGGTCATATCTCCACGTCTCCATTGTCCTCCACAAATAGGAAGCTTGTTTCATCACTGCAGGGACTGTAAAGAAAAGTATATAGCAAGAATGGGAGGGTACAAGATGGGGAAGGGAATGAGGAGGAGACAGAGGAAACCAGGAAGATATCTGATAATATTACTGGAATCTCAGACATTGGCTCTATGGATCTGACAGTTATATGAACCAATAAATCCGTCTTACATAAACTAATCTGAGTTGGGATTCTGTCCCTTACAGCCAGAATCATCTTGATAAAAAAGGTAAGATCTTCCAGGAAGAACAAATAGCACTAGATAAAGCACAAAAGCAAGACTCAAACATATGGGACCCTATCTAGGAGTAGTGGACAATCTTTTATATCTGGAAGGTTGGGGGTTTCTGAAAATATGAGAAGTGATTGGAAGGGAAGAGTGGAGTTACATTGTAAGGTCCCTTGATGATTTTACTGATATACTTTGAGTACAGTCTGTGCCAAGTCAGGAGAGCCTGATGAAGGGAGATCATAAATGAGTCTTAAGCAGAGAGAGAAACAAGAAGCAAGCCCTCCCTGCGAGTTGGCGCCATGCGCAGGCTGCTGTGGGGAGAGCCAGGTGCCAGCCCCTTCTGGTGCATGGGCTGGGAAACAAGAAGAGCTAGGACCCCCCCTCCCAAAAGCGACCAGCTCATCTAGAGAAACACAGGCTGCAATGATGGCTAGTGAGGTAAAAAAACAGTTTAATGCTTGTAGTATTTAGTTTTTCACTGACTTTGCAGGCCTAAAGTCAGTAGGCTAATCATCTATTCAGAGCATAACAATATGTAGTATAGCATCTATGGGAGATCTCCTTCTGAAGGTGGTAGCCATTATTAATTCCTTATTATCTTGTTTTGAAGTCCTGTATCATTTTCATTGTTTTGTTTGGTTGGGTTTTATTCTATTTTGTCTTATTTGATTTTATTATATCCAATGGCATGGGCAGTTATTCTAAAGATAAAAAGATATAGTATGGTAGTCATTTTGAATTTACTATTATCTTGTTTTGAAGTCCTTTATTGTGGTCATTGTTTTGTTTTTACTGATTCTGTTCTGTTCTGTTTTGTTTGATTTTTCACTATGTCTGAAGGTATGGACAGCTATTTTGAAGACAACAAGAGGCATTGTGGTAACCATTGTTGATTTCCTATTATCTTGTTTTGAAGTCCTGTGTCAGTTGCACTGTTTTATTTTGATTGGCTTTGTTATGTTTTGTTTGGTTTGGTTTTATTCTCTTTAAAAGAAAACAAAAAAGAGCAGAGGGAGACTTGTGTAGTCTGAGTAAGAACAGGCAATGAAACATAGGATGGTTGGGTGGGGGTGTGTAGGCAGAATAGGTGAGACCTGGTGTCTAGTTAAATGTAAAAGACAGGAGATCATGAGAGTCCTTTTAATTTTGAACCTCAGTGGTGGAATTCAGCTGTGCCATCAAGTTCAGAAGCATGCAACCAGGAGAGAGAGGAAGATGGCAACTCAAATCACAAGCATGAATTTCAGGTCCTTGCAGGCTCACTTTCTAGAATGTTGAGCAGTTTACTTGAGAGGTAGTTCTGGCATTTAGAAGAGGTTTTCTGAGAAAAAGAAGGAAAATTGGACTAAGCTGCTCTTTGTGGAAGGGCCTTGAGAGTGGGTGTGGTGCCTTGGGGTGGGATATACAGGTAGACAAAAAAAGGGAGAGTTCAAGGAAAGAGCCATCAAGATATAAGTGAGGCAGGGAGCCTATCTTCTGTGATCTACAGTAGTTCCACCTGGCAATAGGGGCTGGAGTCAAAGGGGCAGAAGGAAACCCCAGGGCACTCTGCCACATGTGGAACCCCAGCGAGGGAATGAGCTTCAGGAAGTTCTTGGTGATAAGCAGTGTCTGACACCTGGCCTTGGCAAATTAAAAGAAAAAGACAGAGAAGACCATTGTATTTGTTGATTGATGCTACTATTGGCCTTTGAAAGAGCAGTTTCAGTGAAGGGAAAGAGATGGAAGCTAATCTCAGAGAATTTTCTGATGGTAAAAAGTCTGGACTAGAAGTCAAGAAATTCAGTTTCTCATCTATCCCTGTGATCATGTGTCTCTTGGTGGCACAGGCAAGTTCCTTAACTTCTCTAGGACTCATGTAAAATTCCAAAATGGGAATTGGATGATCTATAAGCTTCTGCACTATTCTTGTGGTCACAGTTTAAATCCTGTCCAGTAAAACAGATGTTCTCATAGCAAAGAAATTCATCTCCTTCTCCTTTGGCCACTCCCAGCTGACATAATAAACTATAACAAAATTAAGTTTTCAAAACTCTAGTGCTAATTGAGAAAGAAAAGTAGGACATCGAGTCAGGGATTTGTAGACATCAGCGTACATTGTGTCCATGTGTACTTGCTACTGAGGGTGTGGAGATCTATACAGTAGGAATGTGTCTCCTAATGCTGTCAGGATTGTAACAGGATTTTGTGCTCCTTTTCCACAGAGAGGAACACTGAAGATGATTCCAGAGCACAAAGGCTTTCTGAATTCTAGGTTAGGCAAAGAGCAGGGGGGGCCCATGTCTTAAGAGATAGATGGACAGGCCTGAGGGTACCAGTGGGCTTGGGCAAAGGAAGCATCTACTCTATATCTCTGGTCTTCCCTGATGCCTTTAGAGCAGGTCCTTGGGAAGGAGATAGAATAGCAATGCAGAAAACCTAGTTCTTGAACTGTAGCCATTCTTCCCAGTCCCTTCCCCAAATGATATATAAAGCTGTTTCTTCTTTGAACCCTTCCTTAGAATTTCAGCTGCATGAACCTCACTGTCCTGTAGCTTCTTTGGTACACATTTGTTCATTTTACAAATTCTAGTGTTTTGGCACTTTTTTGGCTTCTAGGAATAGTGCCCTTAATAAAAATATAGTCAAGCTTCCAGTCCTCAAATACATTGCAGTTTTAGGGAAGGGATATAATGAACAAATAAGCAAAAGCAAGGTCATTTCATACAGTGGTAAGTATTCTGAAGGAGGAAATTAGAGTCAAATAGTGGAGAGTGGTTAGAGGAAAGAATGGTTAAGAAAGCAAGTCAGTGGATGCAAAGGCTATGAGACTGAAATGAGCAAAAACAGTAGTGTGGCTGGAGGCTGCAGTACAGGGAAACCCAAAGAAGCTGAAGAAGTAAATAGGCCAGCATGTAAGGATTGTTGGCCATGGAATGGCACTTGGGTTTCATTCTGAATGTCAGGAGGGGTTGAAACACAACATCTTGGTCTGACTTACTAAAAAGATCCTTCTGCATTCTGAGAAAGCCAAAACCATAGGGACAGGATTTACATCAGTGGTTTCTAGGGATTGGGATGGGCGTAGAGGGGGTGGGACTACAAAGGGGCACAAGGGAATTTATGTGGGAGATGGAGATATTCTGTACCTTAATTGTGGTAGTGATTATACAACTGTATATGTCTATCTAGATTCATGAAACTGCATGCCTAAAAATGGTGAATTTTATTTGGGATAAATTATACTTTAATAAATCTGATTTATAAAATATATATATTTTTAACCAAAAAGGAATGACAGTAAGCCTTAACAAAATCCCTCTGCTCTGTGGAGGACAGGTGACAGGGAGCAGGCCTGGGAACAGAAGACCATTGCACAGTCCAGGCAGTACAGCCACTGAGCGCTGTCCTTATAGCTCAGCCTGTGTGACATGCTGCTCCTGGTAGTTTCCTTAAAGCAGTTTATTGATGTGTGTTCTTAGTTTTCCTGTTTACAAAGCTCTCCTTCACAACTTGTTTGAAAGCTCACAGTGGATAGAAACCATCTGCTTCATTTGTGTGGGCCCATGAGGGTTGCTTATTACATATAATTTTCCTTATGTTCAAGTGGTGCTTTCAAGTTTATTATCTCCTTGGAATCTTAAAACAATCTTGTTTGGCTACACAGACATCATTACATCCCCATTTTATCGATGAAGAAACTAAGGTGAAAAAGAAGCAAATGTGACAGAATGAAGGAAGTGAGAACTTTGGAGGTCTTGTCTTTGCTATTTGTTAGCTCTCTGTGTGATTCATTCAATTTCTCTGAACCTTGGTTTCCTAATTACTCACAAGAAACAAAAATTAACATATTATTGATACACTGTGAGGAGTAAATCAGCTAAGAGCTAAAATTATTTAGCACATGCTTGACATACATTAAATGGCAGCTATTTGTATCATTTGACTATTAGAGAAGAATAATTTATTCAAAGTGATGTGGCAATGCATGGCGTGGTTAGACTCCAGATTTTCTTCCTTACTTCCGTCACTGCTCAGTGCAGTCTTGTTATCAATTGATTAGTCCAGAGCTAATTAGTTTTTACCAATTTAGATGCTTCTAGTTACTGATTATTTCATAAATATCTATTGAGCACCTACCATGTGCTCAGCACTGTGTAGATAAGATTTAGTAGTCAAAATAGGCGCCATCTCTGGAGCAGAGGTGTTCCTAGAGACCATAAGCATTGCAGCCAGGTGAGGCAAAGGGTGCTGTGGGAGCACCTGCTGTCTAGTCGTGGGGTCTGGGGAAGTCTTGTCCAGAGAGGTAGCATTGAAACTGTCTTTCATATATTCATAGATAAATGGTATATTCATATCTATGATATATTCATAGATATTGTGACATTAAAATATGGGCAAAATATGCATCAATCTTACCTGTTTTACAGATGTTAAACAAAAGCACCCAAGTAACCATCATGAGGTACAAAAAAGTAGGACATGAGTTAGCACCCAAGAATATCTCTAAATATTCTTTCTTGATGGCATCTTCTTTCTCACTCTCTATGACACTGACTTTCAGGTAACTTTACTGGCTTTTCTGTAGTTTAGTACATATGTATCATATAGTCTAGTTTTGATATAATTGAAATCATACCATCAGATATTAAGTTTCATATGCTTCCTTACATGTTAACAATAACTATACAAGTTGTTGTAGATAGCTGTAATGTGTTCATTTTCACTGCTATCTAGTATTCTGTGGCTTTCATTTTTATGAATATTTTTTCTGTGCACCACTCACAAATGCTTTTGAATATTCATTAAAATGCTATGTTTAATTAACTTCATTGCTATATAGTATTCATTTTTATAAACCAGCCATGATTGTGCACAATTCATTTATCCATTCTATTGTTGATTTTCCTTTGAGTTATTTTTTGTGTGCATGCTTCTGTATTCTGAGGCACATAAATTTGTGAAGTGTTCTTTGATGTGGAATTGTTTCAACTGTGTTAGGTAATGCAGTGTTTTCCAAATTGGAAATCTTATCATACTAGCAGAGAGAATTCTTCTGTTCCAAATCCTTACCAACATTTGCCATTGTCAGTGTTTCCATTTCTGCCAAACTGATAGATGGGTAGTAGCATCTCTCTGTACTTTTACTTTACATATCTAATTTACCAAGGAGATTAGACAGGTTTTCATATATTCATTAGATAGTTGTATTTCTGCTTTGCGAAACACTTGTTATTTCACTGTTCTTAAAGTTATATTTTATTTACTCATACGTTATTGGCATTCTTTATGTGTTTTGGATACTAGCCCTCTTCTGGTTTTTGTTATTTCATTATCATCTCCTTTCATCTCCTTTCTGTTCTCTGCCTTGTCTTTTCATTTTATCAATAGCATATTGTGATGGTGGATGTTATTTTTAATGTAGTCGTGTTTTTCAGCCTTTCCTTCTTTGATTAGTAGCTTTTGTATACTATTTAAAGAAGCTTTACTTTATCTTGAAGTGACAACACTGTCCTCTTTTTTGCCACCCTCTTCAGAAAGCTTTGAAGCCTCTTCTTTCTTATGTAGGTGTTTGTCTGTCATTAATTCTTGTATGTGGGTTAAGGTAGGGGTCCAGTTTCATTGGCTTCCCTAATAGATACTCACTTGTCCCAGCACCATTTGGAAAAGGCCAGTCCTATAGTCACTGTCCTGTGGGGCCCCTGTGTCGTAAGTCAAATGTTTGTATATGCAGCAGCCTTCTTCTTGGCTTTCTTTTTGTTCCATTGGACTCTATTCTTATGTCACTGCTCCCCTACCTGATTAATACAGCAGTCTAACATGTTTTTGTGTTTGGTTTAGCAAATCTCCTCCCTCTTCATAAAATCTTGGGTAGTCTCAGTTCTTTTGTTTGCATATCAATATTAAAAATTGTTTTTGTTGCACATACTCCTATATAACTATTATGATTCAGATGATTTGAACCCACTGATCTTAGGTAGAATGGACATCTTTAAATCTTGACTCTTCCTGACCTATGAGTATGTTGTTTTTCACCATTATTTAGATTATCACAATTTCTCTTAATATATTTTGTAATTTTCCTATAAAGATTTTATATAATTTTTGTTAATTATAGCTATAAACTTGATATTTGTTATGCTCTTGAACTGCTACTGTGCTTTTTTTTTTTTGTGCTGATGGTACTGGGGATTGACCTCCCTCCCCCATCAGTGCTTTTGAAATGAGCTATGGACCCAATCTTTAGCTATTTTTTATTTTGAAACAGGTGTCACTAAATTGGAACTTACGATCTTCCTGTTTCAACCTCCCAAGTGCCAGGATTACAGATATACACTACCACACCTAGCTAGCTATTTAGTATACGCTTATGGTAAATAACAATGGCCTGGTTTTTAATGAACTTGTTTCTGTTCTTACTGTCAGATTTTAAGAATTTGTATATTTTGCTGAGAGAAAAGAGAAGAAGAGTAAAAATGATCAAAATCTGACATATATATGTACTAATTTCCCAAGATGAATATAATTGTTATGTATAATGAATATATACTAATAAAAATATATTAAACAATGTTTGGCTAACAATCTACTATCAGATATCTTTTTTCCTTTCTTTTTCTTTTTTTGGAAACAGTTCCTTGTCATGTTACTATGACTGGCCTTGAACTCAAAATCCTCCCATCTCAGCCTTTCAAGTAGCTGATATTATAGGCATGTGTCACCATACCTGCCTAATAGCTTTTTTGTAACTATTTTCTCCTTGCTGTGGTTTGTCTTCTTATTCTTTTGATAATTGCTTTTTGTTTTAAGATTACAGTTTGTATTTATTATTGGTATATAGAAATAGCTCTTGTGTACTGATTTTGTATTCATCAGCTTTAATTTTTGTATATTCTAATAGTTAATTTATAGATGCTGAAGCCCATGGAGAGGAGTCACCTATCTAGTTTCCCATGGCTGATTAATAACAGGACACCTGTGAATATGGTTCTATTTCTTCTGACTTCCAAAGGAAAAATATTCAGGAAGGGTTGGGGAAAGCCAGGTGGGGAAAGGAAAGTAACATTTATTTACACCTATTATTTAAGATGCTTAGTATACATGATCAGTTTAACTGTCATTGGGGGCATATGCTTGGTGTCCTATAAATGAGGAAAGTGAGATACAGATATTACCAGAAAAAATTGTTCAGTTGTAAATAAGGAGGGAAAGAGGGGTTGAAGGAGGAAGAGAATGGGTGGGGGGACAAACAAGGTATATATGTATAGGCAGAAATTCCCTATGATGAATGTGATCATTGTATATTCCTAAACTGTACCAATAAACTTAATTAAATTTAAAAAAGAAAAAGAAAAACTTGTTCAGGATTTCATCCTTGCTCATTACTGAAGGAACATGCCAGGGCTGGAGGAATCCTGTTTGCTGCCACGCACACAGCAGACGGCATGCCTTCTGTGCTGGGCACTTGCAGAACTCTATGGGCCTCCTGTTGTCGCCTTGCCGTCTCCTAGGTCCCCAGCCCTGCACACATCTGGGGCTGCTTCTAATAACACTAAGCTGGCAGCTCTAGATTCATTCAGGCCTGGTTACTGTCAGCCCTTGGGTTGAGTTCCTACCCAGAGTTCCTTCCCCACCCTGCTTACAGTATCCCTCAAGCCAGAGAAATTAGTTCACAACTTGTTGGGTTCAGGAACCAAATTAGGAGTTGTCCTCAGTGTGTTATTTCAATCCTGACTAGCAAATAATGGTTGGGGTTTTATGACCCTGCTTTCTTATAACAGTTGGACTAGAGAGAATTTATGGGGGATGTGCTTCACAGCACCCCGGCCCCCCACGCATACACATTGCGTCCATATCAAAGCTCCCTGCGCACAAGGAAGTTTGCTGCTGCTGGCCTTGTGGAGGTATCATGGGCTCTGTTAGTGAACACAGCCCAGCAATGCTCTATTCAGTTTGACAGCTTCCTACTCTGGAACACACAACCCTTCCCAGGGTGACAGTAAATTATGCAACCGCAGAGTTAAACAATGGGGAGTAATGGGAGAAAGGAAGGGACAAACTGGACTTCAGCCTGCATCTGAAATGTGAGCATGCAGACCTAGGCTACTTGGCAGTGGACAAAAGAGGAAGGTCTTTAGCAACTGAGAAAAGCCAGGAAGTCCTGTCAAGAACTACTTGTGAGAGTGGGCTTGACTGTTTTTAAAAAATGTAAATGTTCTTTTGTGACTCTGTTTATCAATTCAGGGAGAGTTTTAGAAACCAGGAGGGACATTTATAAAAGAAAGCAGTCATATGGTGTTAGAAAGTAATTGAATGCTATATGCAGTAGTGCTATTTAACCTTTGTCCCAGTGGCTTCAGGTCATCATTTTTTATTACTGCTTTGTGCTAAAAATTGGTGTCCCTAAGGACAATTGATGTGCAGACTTTTTGTCCTTCCCACAACCTCAGATGGTCCTGGAATGCAATTAACTCTGCTTTGATATGCTTTGTATAATTTTCTGGTCTCTCCACATGCTGTTACCTGTTGTGTCTTAAGGCTTGCAGTGTTCCCACTTCAAGCAGTACTCCCATTCTTGTTCTGCTGTGAATCTCCAGTGGCCCAGAAAACCAAATGACCAGCTTTGTCACCATGGTGTGTGGGACAATAATAAATACGATGGAGTGAGGACCTGTAAAACTCTTATAAAAGGAGAGTGTTTGTGCTTTAGTAGCTTGTACTTTTCTGCATTGCTGCCTATTTATGAAATGGGATTAAGTATGTAAAAATGAACTGGCAACTGTGACATGCTATACAAATGTAAGTGATGGCAACAGTTTTGCTATTGCTGTGTCTCTGACTGCCCAGTGCTCTTCATTGTCTTTTCTTGGCTCCTAGTGGGGTTTCAATTCACAGAAATTGCTGGACAAGTAGCTCCCAGAGAGTGATGTGCTATCATTTATTACAAAAGATGTCAACTGCCTCTAGCAGTGAGCAGGCTGCTATAAAGACTCTCTGGAGCACAAATGTTCTGTGGCCCCTTTACATGGGCACATCTGGACACAAAGTCAGGCTGCCTGACAAAGAGAGACATAACCAGGAAAATTGGCCAGTAGTCAGCACCATGGCATCTGCTCACCTACAGAAGAATTTAAAGCTAGGCCACACCCAAATGCTACTTTTTGGTCAAGACCCACATTAGCACTTCTTTTAGGGAAGAGAGAATGTTGGCATTTCCAGATGTTTGTAGCTCACATGAAGCCATTTGGTTAATATGGCTCCCACCAACATTACTGTTCATTCAGTCTTTTCACTCTGTAAATACATACTTAATTCCTGCTCTATACTAAGCATTGTATCAGGTGTTGGAACTGAACAAAACATAAAATCTCTGCCCTCATAAGGCAGTCTTACATTTTAGTGGAGGGAGACAGGCAACATACAAACACACAAAATATATAATATGTCAGCTTGTGATAAATGCCGTCAGTTTGTGAAAAATGCAACCACGTAAGGGGATGGGAAGTGATAAGGGAATGTCACAATGTAACTTTGCACTCAGTGTGCTGGCCCAAGTGTGGCCTCTGCCCTGGACATGTTCTACAAGCAAGCTTGACATGTAGATACAGATCCTGAGGAGTAGGAGCCATGGGGCAGTCTCTCCAAGTGCAGCCCGAATGTTTAGTAGTATACAAAGGAATATTTATGTATTTAATATGTCAATATATTTATTTCAGGATACTTTAGGACAAAAGGTCCCTAACATCAAAACCATGGCTGTGAGCCGGGGTTTTAGCTCAGCGGCATAAGCGCCTGCCTTGTAAGTGCGCGGTTGTGAGTTCAATCCCCGGTACCAAAGGAAAACACACACACACACACACACACACACACACACGCACACACATAAAAAACATGGCTGTATCAGTAATTATTGCTTAGGATGAAATTAAAGTACACAAGGTATTATTTAAAAGACACAAATTAGGTTTGAGGGGGCCAGGGATTTAGCTCAATGGCATAAGCACCTGCCTTGCAAGTGTGTGGTCGTGAGTTCAATCCCCAGTACCAAAAACAAGCAAACCAGATTAGGTTCGAGTCATGCTAACTTCAAGCCTACTGTAAACATGGGAGTGCTGATTTCTGCCCAGGTATTCCTGTCCTTTTAGAGTTGAAAGAGTACCTTAGAAGAGTTTCTCCTTTGCCATCTTGGACATGTAGGTGCTCTTTCTGCTCCACCCCTAGGTCCATGAGTTGTTGCAAAATTCATACTTCACTGCCCAACACTAGCCTACCATTTGTCCTGTGCCATTGCCTGTTTGACCTGGATGCCCTTACTGCCATCTCCTGCTCAGCCTTTCTCTGAATTTGGTTGTCTCTTCAGCTGTCTTCCAGAAATGCCATTTGTACCCTTCACTACCCTGCTCAGCCACTTCATTTGGTTTCCTTCACCCTCTGCATTGGGTCTGGAACTCTCCTTGGCTTTGAGGACATGCCGTAGTCCAGCCCGCCACATGGATCCTGAGCTGTATCCTGCTCTGCAGGACACTACCTCCCTGGCATTTGTCCACATTCCTGCCTCAAGGGCTGCTGACGTTGAGGCACACTTCCTCTCTCGTTATCTGCAGATGTGGCCTCTAGGGGCCAGCCTTAGGTTCATGTACTCCCTGGCGTGTTCCTCTGAATGCCAGCCCACTCTGCTGTCTCCACACTCTTAAGTGGTTTTATGTCTGCTGTCTGCACCACACCATTAGAGGTTTTTACATGCTGTCATGGTCCCATAGAGATGATATCCTTCATCTGTTCAGGTGTCTAGATGCAAGCATACACACATGTACAGTTATCAAATGGAATAGTCCTGTTCACTATGAGCCAGTAGCAAGCTCTGCACAGGAGCTGTTTGAAGAGAAGCAGTTGTAGCATCATGGCGAAGTACCAGCTTTGGTGTCAGCCCTGCTTGGTTTTAATCCTGGAGGTTCTGCCTTCTAGCATGGTGACC
Source organism: Dolichotis patagonum (assembly GCA_004027295.1). Taxonomy (NCBI): domain Eukaryota; kingdom Metazoa; phylum Chordata; class Mammalia; order Rodentia; family Caviidae; genus Dolichotis; species Dolichotis patagonum. The sequence continues at coordinate 31,768 of PVJX010003914.1, forward strand.
TTGGGCAAGTAGGTTTGAGGATGACATGAAACAGTGTATTAAATTTTTAGCCTACTACTAGGAACATAAAAATTAATAATTATGGTTGTGGCTGTTTACTAATTGGCAAGCTTTTGGTATGTATAGAATTTGTTTTCTTATCTATGCTATAGCTCTCCTGTGGGAAGAATCCCTGCTCATACTGTTGCTGCACCTTAGCCAAATAGGTCCACGGTACACAGTGAATATCCAGCGTGAATTTACGTAATAAGTAGGACAGCCTGTTTATAGTGCTGTGGACTTTCTCATAAATTAGCTATTAGATACAAAAGTTTTTGGAGGCTTATATGAAACTTAAGTTTATATACATTATATATAATACATGTATACACACACACACACACACACACACACACACATTTGTGTGTTTTGGGTCTCAGTGGATTAAGAAATTTTGAATTCATCAGACCACAGCTCTCTCTTTATCTACCGTATGCCAGGGGAGGGTGAACGGAAGCCTTCTTCTTTTCCTGCTGATGCTTGCACTGCTGGCTGGCCCCTCTCCTTGCTTCACTACCTAGACCTGTACCTTTGTTCCCTTCCCTACAGATCTTGAAGTTTTCAGTTCTTTCTAGCAGGTGTGAATACCAACAAAGCAAACAGAAGAGTTTGTGGCAGAGCTGCAACCCTCAACCCGACTTTCCTTGGGTCAACAAATCTAAAAGAAATACCCTCTTGAACTAGGGAGTCATTATCCAGGTTATACATCTGTAAAAACCCATTGAACTATACACTTAAGATTGGTATGCTTTACTATATGTAAATATATATTACATAATATATACATAAATATATATTAATTTTTTAAAAAGTAGTAATAGTGCCTTTTGGTTCAATAAAGGAAGGCCCAGGAAATTAAGCAATGCCCTGGGTCCACCTTCCTCGGGGGAGTCCAGTTCTACAGGAAGGAGGGAAAAAGTGGGGAGTGCTCAGTAGGAGAAGGTGTTTAAACCCTTGGAACAAAGTGGATGTGTCAACCAACCTGGTTTTTCCTACTTCACTGCTGAACAGTGGCCATCTGTAAACTTCCTTCGTCCTTTACCTTCATCCTGGACGCAGGAGTGAAGAGGAGAGGAGAGACCCTGAACAGCCAAGCACATGAATCTGTGACTGCTGCCCACTCAGCACAAGCCTGCCTGGCACTGTGAAGCACAAGTGTTTAAGGCCTGTCTTTGCTGCCTTGATCAGTTTCTTTACCAAGTTTTGACCCCCTGTGTTATCAGTCTCATGGGATTGCTAAGAGTACCAAATGAAATGATGGAAATGAAAGCATGTGTTCCTGTAATACAAACTGTCAACAGAGTACGCCTCAAAGTCCAGTTTAAAGCCACCAACATGTGACAACCCCAGATTCTGGAGAGGCAGGAAAGCCTTGTGGTTCTGTGTGTAGGTTCTAGAAGAAGACTACCCAAGTACATTGGTCCTGGCCCTTCCACAGATGAGCAGTATGGTCTTGGCCAACTATTTTGTGTTCCTGTGGTGCCTCAATTTTCTCAGACATAAAGTGGGAATAATGACAATATTTACCCCTTAAGATTGTACTCAGGATCAGTTCATCTGGGTAAAGCACTGCAGTCAGTGCCAGGTTATGCAGGCCTTGAGAAGGCATATTTGTTAGGCAAGAAGAGAAGAAAACAGAACAAGTCTCGTCTGAATATAACTGCTTCATGACTTTCTATGAAGTTGGTGCTTGAGACTGATTATTTGCCGCATTCGGTAAGTTTCCATGCTGAAATCCTTAATGTTTCAAGTTTACCTAATAAAAGGCCCCCTGTGTCATGTCCTTGCCTTTAGAATTTTGCTGTGGCATCAATTGTGAGCTCTTTGATTTACAATTCAGCAAAAAAGTGACAGACTGGGTATTCTTGTTCAATTCAAGGTGATTGCTGCATAGTCATTTTTAACAGGACACCAGATTTAGCTGAACACTTGCAGGGAGGTAGTGTGCATATTAAATTCAAAATATGCATCTGCATCTTTCTGTTATGAGCCTCTGCATGTTTCTGTTATGAATTTCAGTTCTTAAAAATCACATATAGCTGATTAGGCTTCTTGCTAAAGGGGCAAGAGACTTATCATTAGAATGAAGTGTTGATTCTCCCTTCATCTAGCTTTTTGAATAATCTGAAATTCATATTCCAAAATCAGCTCTGTTGGGTTTTGCATTTTGATTCAATTGTCTAAGTGTGTATTTCTGATGTTCTAGGAACTGCCAAAAATAATTATGAAGCTGTGCTTAATTCCAGGTGGGCAGGTAATCCTCTCCTGTCTGCACCACAGTGTCCCTCTTATTTCTTCCCTGCTCTTTGCTGGAGAAGTAAAAATACTTCATTGTCCCAAGTAGACCATCTCTGTCCTAAGCTTGATGCCCCTTCCTGAATGAAGAGGTGATTTGTATCTGGACCTCATATGCCTTTCCTGGTAGATGGGGATGGACCATCACCCACCGGTCCTTCTGTCTTTGCAGGGGTGTGAGTGATAGGGAGGAAGCAGAAGGTGAGAAGACCGTGTCAGTGAAGAAAACAAAACAAGAACATTCCTGCTCTGCTGCAGTAGGCTTGGTAAAAGATTTTCGGTGAATAATTCTCTTATAGAATGAGAGATGATGAAATCTGGTAATATCGGGCCCAAGACCCACCATCTACGATAATTGGCTCCATGGGCCGCATCTTAGGAAGGGCATTTTCCCTGCCCCATGAGAGCTCAATAGTGACTTGCTACCTCCCTTGCCTGATTCCCCAGGACAGCCTGAAGATCCCACATGATCTGGTCCCTACCTCTGCAGCATCCTGTGCTTGTGTGACACCAGTCTTGTTTCCCTTCAGTTGTTTAAGCATAATAAGTGTGCTCTCATTTATCCATACCATGCCTTATTCCTTGAACCCTTTAACCCTCCATTTTGCTTGACCAAATTCTACTCAGTCCAGGCTTTAGCACTGATACCACATCACAGAACCCAAGAACAAATTGGTATTTCAGTTGCACGTTGAATAGACCATCCTTGCTTCGCACCACTTCTTATGTTATCTTCTCATTGTGGACAAGTGCCCGCATATTTTTAAAAATGTGAGCAATGCTATGTGGAGGGGATGTGCTCAGTTGGAGCTGGTCCTGTCTCTGTCCTCCAGCTATACCTCTGAGGTGCCTTCCTACAGAGAGGCCATAGTGCCTTGGGAGGATCATTGAGGACTGTGTGTCTACCCAATGTCAAGGACTCAGTTGTGGATGGAAGTGGTGCACTCAGGTACTGTGTGGGTCTCATGTTGAAAATTGGGTTTACATGTATGACTGTTAGCCTTTCTAATTACCCTGCCTTCCAGGAGCTGCAGAGATTTAGCAGTGAGTACTCAACCTAGCCCTGTACTGTGACAAGACTTCAGCTCAGTGAAGAAGTCCCAAAGTGGCTGAGAAGCCTACCAGACTTAGAATTTCTGCCCTTGTTTGTGTTTTCACATAGAAAAAGGCTTCTTCACACCCCTTAGTTTCTCAGATCATAATGACTGTATCCCTTCCATAGAACCAGGCTTCTTAGATTTTGTTTTTTGGTGTCAGATATTATGAAATCTGTCTTTCTCCTATCCTACACCACATCTTTCAGAGAAAAGACCACTAATCCACAAAGAGGAAACCCAACTTTTCCTAGTTTATATATCAAGCCAGAGGTCAAGACTTGAACCCTCCTATTGACCCTTACTGTAGTCCCTTGTCTGTTACCATGTTTGCCTTTGTGTGTAGCTCCCTTATGACTCAGTCTAGTTCCTTTCTCTATAATAATCTGTGAAGCTCTGGGGCAGCAAGGATCCTGTCAGTACCAGGAGGTGTTGCTGCTTGGGGCCCTCCAAGATCTGATAATTTGGTTGCCTGGATTTAGAGAAGGCCCTCAAGGTCATCCCTAAAGTCTAGCAAAACAGGAGAAAATTAGTACCAACCTGGTGCTAAGTAACAATAGGAATGGAATAGTAGCGGCCATATACACACCAAAAAACAAAACAAAACAACAGAAAAAGCAGCAAAAGGGGACAGTCACATCCACACCCATTATTTTTGTGATGTTACCCTATAATTCCTTGGAGAGCCATGCAAGACAGATGTCATTGGCCTCTTTTTGCAGGTAAAGCAACTGAGGTTATAGGCAAATCTGGGGAAAGGACCCAAGCATCCTGCAATCCCACCCTGGCAGGGGTGGGGGTTCTGCCATTATACTCACCTGCCCACAAAAAAATAATTACCCAACTGCCTGAAAGCACTCCTCTACCACACCCCGTTGGGGAGGAAATCACCTTGGAAGGTGCTTTCAGAAATCATTCTTTAAAAATTCGTTTGCTAAGAGCCTTCTATAGCCAGCTTCAAGCAGAACTCCAGGCTTCCAGAGCAGAGTGACCTTGGTCTTTCTCCTGTCAGCCTCCTGGAGAAATTTAGAGCTTAGAACTGAAGTTCCTAATATCTTTTGCTTTATAGAGCCCTTCAAAAAATGGATAGAAACTATGAACAATGTCTTTAGAAAAATACTGCATTTTCTTAATTTGAAAAAGTAAATGTCATATGGGTTTGCTCGCTTTGGCAATTCATGTTGACACTTAATCCATACTGCAGTAATTTTATGAGACAAGGCCTTTAGGAAGTGGTTAGGCTAGGAGGATGCCATCCTCATTAGTGAGATTAGCACTTTGATAAAAGGTCTGGATGGGATAAATTCACCCTTTTTATACCTTGTTGCCCTTCTGTCCTCTGCACTGTGAGGCTGCAGCAAAAAGGCCCTCAACACACACTGAGTGTTAGCATTTAGTGTTAATCTCCAGAACCACGAGAAAATAAATCTCTGCTCTTTATACATTATCCAGTCTCAGGCATTTTGGTACAGTAGCACAAATGGACTAAGACATTAGTTAACAACCTCTCACAAGCAACCTGGGGAGCCACCACATACTGACTCTGGTATCCATGAATTGCAGCTTAAGAAATCCTGAACCAGGGCCAAGGATTTAGCTCAGTGGTATAAGCACCTGCCTGGCAAGCACAAGGTCACGAGTTCGATCCCCAGTACAAAAAAAAAAAAAAAAAATCCTGAACCAGACAATGATATTATAGTTTTGCTCTTTTAGAACAACTGTTAATTCTCCAAAGGCAGCTTTCCACAGTGAACAGAGGATAAGTATAGCAATGTGATTTTTGTAGGCACTGTTATCATTGTCTCAGCAAAGCTCTATACTTGCTGTGTCCTATGGTCTTTTGATTTTGATTTGATTTTGCCAGGGTGGGGAGGAAACCAAGGTAGAGAGAAGGGTCACCAGCATCAGAGCCATTATGCTTGAGGAGAAAGGTGGTCTTTGGATCCATATTTGCTCTGCTTCTGTGGAGGAATGGTAGGAGGCCAGATTGGATTTTGGGGAGACTTAGAAAAAGAATCTCAAGTCAAGCACAGAAGTTTTGCAAGGGGATTTAACTAGGTGTTTAAAAGAGCTCAACTTAAGGTGAGCGGAAGGCTTCGAAAGCCTTTATAAGGTCTTCCTAATGATGCTGACAGCTAAGAGTGGCATGCCCCTGAGAGTCTATGATTATCTTGCAGGAGACATCTTTATGGGATCCTTATTAAGAACAGAGTATGTCAGTGGGAGGGAGGGAGCAGCAGCATGCTCACAGCTCTGGAGGGCAAGTGAGGCAGCCTCCTCAATTTGCAAAGTGCTTTGCAGTCCTTTTTCATGATTTCTGCAACAGACCCATAAAGGTTGATACTGAACCCCCTACAAATTGTAGACCATCAAAGAAGATAGTGGGCTGCCTATCTAGAAGTAACCTTAAAAAAAAATACCTTGATAAACCTGGAGTTTGCCCCTGTACAGCCCGGGTGATGCCATGATCTAGATTAGAATGCTGCCCCTCTCCCTGCAGTTCTGTGATCCCTTGGATGAGTTGGCCTCCTTGCAAAAGAGCATCAAGTCATTCCCCGTGAGATTTTATGCCCCTCACAAGCGCTCACCAAGTGCGAGAGATTTCATCAGCTCTACTGAAGTCTCGAGGATTCCCAGGTGGTGTGTGAGCTTCAGTCTTAAGGGTGTGTAAGCATGGAAATGCATAATGGAGTGGGCCAAAGCAAGACACAGGAGAGAAAGAGCCTCAGGCAGCATTTAGTCCAGTTCCATTGTTTGACTCTGGGGGAAACAATGTGATGCAATTTTGCTACTAGATTATGAGAACTGATGATGAGGGTGATAATGAAAGGTACATGTTTTGAGTGCTCACTACCAGGTGTAGAGAATTAGTGTCTTTTGTGTATTTTCTGAGATGAGCATCAGAGCATGACTGAGACTCCATGTTGTGGATAAAGGCCTTACATAGAGTAAGGCTGGTAGCCAGCGCAACACCTCCTGGGTGTGAAATTATTTGTTTCCCATGTACCTGTTCCAGACTACCATAGATTTTGTAGTTTGTAGTAACATGAATGGATTTTCTTACATGTCTTTTGGTCAGAATCCTGGTACAGGTTTCAGCAAACTAAAATCAATCACATGAGTGATTGGAGCCCCAGTCCTTTCTGGGGCTCCTAGGGGGAGATTCTGTTTCCAGCTGTTTGAAATTGTTGACAGAAATTCAGTTCCTTGTAGTTGTAAGACTACCCTTTTTCTTCCTAGCTGTAAACTGAGGGCTGTTTCAGGCTTTTAAGGGCAGCTGCCACATTCCTTGCCACATTCACCCTCTTCCCTCCATTACAAAAACTAGCAGTGACCAATAGAGTCCTTCTTGGTCACATCTCTGTGATCCGCCTCCTAGAGTCACATATTCCCCCCACCCTCTCTCCCTCTCTCCTTTTCTCGACCTGTCAAAAAAGATTCTCTGCTTTTTAAAGACTCATGTGATTAGACTGCGCCCACCCGGATAATCTAGGATAATCTCTACATCTCATAACCTTAATGAAGTTAAAGTTCCCTTTGCCCCTGTAAGGTTCCAGGGATTACAATATTGACCTCTTTGCAAGGCCACTTTTCAGCATCCACAGTGACGTAGAGAAATCTGCCTGACTTCTTGGTTTGGTTAAATAGGAAGAACATGGCATTCACTTTTGGGTTATGGAGACTAAATAGGAAGCAGAGCTTCCGTCACATTGGCATTAGCTGTGGAAACTATTCTCAAACCTGTTTTGCAGTTGAGGAAACATACTTAGAGATGATAATTAACTTGCCAAAGAACAAGATGCAGAACTCCTTACGAGACAGCAATATATTTCATCCATCTTTTTCTTTGCCTGTGGTCCCTGCCACAGTGCCTGGCCCAAACAAGATGCTGAGTAAAGGCTTATAGAACAAATGACCCAGAAGCAGAAAGGCTGTGTAACTTGTATGTGCTACATGAGACTGAGAGAATGTCAGAGGCAGAGGGACTCTTGGGAGAGGTTAACAATTCAAGCTTCTCATTTTATTCCTGGGAATCTGAGGCTCTGTGGGAAGGGAACTGCCTCCGGTGATAAGTAAGGCAGAGCCCCAGCATGTAGCCAGCACTTCTCTGGTCAGTACATTTTCTTTTGTATCAGGCTGTATATGTTTGTAGAGGTCTCTAGACCCTGTGATAAAAGTTGAGCCAGAAACCAGTTCCCTAGAAGGCATCGGCTGCCACTGACCTCTGGTGCAGCCTCAGAGAGAGAAGCTCACATAGAGAGAGAGAGTCCACCTTTTTTTCTTAGAAGTAGCCTCTGGCAGGGATTGTTTGCAGCTTGTCCTTGGGTTCCAGAGATCCCCTGACGCAGCTCCCCAGCAGACCAGCAGCCAGATGCCTGCTGCTTACTTAGGCCTGCCTTAGTCCTTGTCTGCTTTGGCAGAAGACCACATGCTGGCCCACTTATACCTACATCTTTATAGGATTTAGGACCATTTGGTTCTGTGTGACTCAATTTCCCCATCTCTAACTCCTCTGGACACCTTCAGGGTCCCAAGTGATGGCACCAAGTTTCAGTCCCTGTCAGAGGAATGGATCAGCCTCATGGACAGAGTTGTGCTAGTATCCCAAACACTCCCTGGCTCTGCTGAGGCTAAACACAGTTTGGCAGCCAGTCAGGTTCTTCTGGGTAGCTGCTCATGCCCTACCCCCTCCATGGGAGCCAGCTAAGGCAGGACTGGATGTACCCAGTGTCTCTGGCTTCTCAGGCAGTGCCAGGCCATCCCTGACACGGGGCAGCCACAGAAAAAGCCATCTGTCTCTATAGAGAAGGATGTGGTATTTAGGCTGTTATCTCATTGGAATTCAGAGTTTGTCCTGTTGTCTGAGGAGGGTTGAGTAAAAGCTGAACCACCTTTTTCCTAGGCAAGAAGTGCTAAATGTCATGATGTGAGGGTTACCAGGTAATTCAGCAGAGGAATCAAATGCATGAGTGGTTCTTGAAAGGGGCAACTAATCTGTGTTCCAGCTACACACCAACCCCAGGGCTTAGCACTTTTGAAATGGCTACTGTGAGTTATACTAATCCATTGAGGCAAATGTGATTTGTCTAGTTTTACAGAGGAGGATTTGAAGATTGGAAGATAGTGATTATAGTTACTCAGAGCATTCAAGCCAGAATTATTTGGGCTCCTACGATTTAAATCTGAGCTTGATTCGGCTGTCAAGTACACATCAACATATGGCACCTAGATCAGATATGGCTAGAACCATCTCCTCTGCCTTCTAATGGCACACTTCTAATGGAAGATGGAGTTCATTCTAACAGACAGGAGTAAAGCAGTGGCATAATAATCACAGCACCATTCAGCAGTCAGAGTATTCTTGAAGTGCCTGCCAGAGTGTATACCGTGAACCATGAATGTGTACCATCTCCAGGGAGCTGCCATTCTAGGTACAGGAGGACAGATAAACACACAGAACTCCATGAAGAGAATAAAATAGGGAAAAGTGGAGGCTAATCAGAGAGCTACTTTAGCTGAAATGACCAGAGAGAGATCAGGAAGAGAAAGATTTCTTATGGAAGGAAGATCACATGAGGAGGAAAGGGCAGCCACTCCAAGCAGAAGGAACAGAAGGACAAAGAGACAGTGAGAGTGGGCTTACAATGACATATGGACAGGAAAACCCCTGGATGCCTGAGTTCTGGGAAGGGGCTGATGTGCAGAAAGGGTCTTCAAGATTTTTTTTTAAAAGTATATTGGGGAACCACGGCAGGGAGTTAGGAGAGAAATCAAGTCTGATTTATACTTTGAAGATTTTTATTGCTGTAGGGAGACTGGGTTAAGGAGGGGCAGGAGAAAAAGCAGAGACCAAGGAGAAGCCACCAATGTCTTCCAGTTAGGTGAGACCAGAGTGGACTGTGAGGAATTATTGGAATCAGGTAATAGTTTGGAGTTAGAGTCAATAGGATCGACTTATGATAAAGACAGTGGTGTTTTGGTAAACCAGTTCTAGGTGGGAGGGGATGCCCTTGATCATAGAGTTTACTGGTTCTGTAAGTGTAATCTGCCCCCCTCACTGACTAGGCTGCCAGTCTGACAGTAAACATTGCGCAGTCAGCTCTCAACAGCCAGTTCAAGCCAGCTGCAGCTCAGCACAGATCAGGTTGTGAAGGGAGAGAAAGCAATAACTGGAGAATGTTAAAAGGTCTTTGACCTGAGCACCCGGATTATGGTTCACCAGAGTAGAAAAGACTAAAGGTGGAGAGAAATACCAGAGGGTGGGTAGAGTTCTTCTGGCCACATTTGCTTTTAGGTGCATAGTTATATATTTAATAGATACCCACTTAATAAGTTCTAGGCACTTGCACACTGTCTCAAATATTAATTATTTCAGTAACTATGAGTTTGGTGATTTCTTCTCTGTTTATGGAACAAAAATCTGAGGTAAAAGGGGCCAAGAAATTTAACCAAGGTTATACAGATATAAAGGATACAAGGATGAGTTTGAACTTGGTTGGTCTTGTCTCTTACCCAAGAACCTGATCATTGCACACACCATCCTATCCCCAGATCTATGCCATGTTTTTGGAGTTTGAAAACTGGATCTTAGGAAGTTTTGGGACAACCTTGAAGAGGTGTAGTATGGTTGTTGTTGTTGTTGTTGTTGTTGTTTTATGGGGAGAGAATAGTTTCATTTTGTTTTATTGGCCTACACAGTGTTTAAAAAAAAAAGCCATGCATTTGTCTTAGACAAGTACACACTCACCCCACACCACTCATGGTCTCTTCCATTTCATGCTGTCTCAGCAGCTGCCCACTTTATACACATTTCTTGCTTGCACCAGAAGGTAGTACCATGTCCCTTGCTAGAGGAGCCAATTTATAATGGGCTCTGTAGGCTGCTTTTTGACTTGGACCTTGCACCTCAGGGCAGGAGCACATGGTTCCCACTCTGTCCCCAAGCCCAGGCCTAGTCATGCGGTTGTAGGGTATGTTTGATTTGCACCTCAACTATACCATTCCTGACCTGCTCAGTTACTAAAGGCATCATGTACTTTAGCCATAAGCACTGTGGTCTTTTTGACTCAGTAAATACTGAACCATCTCACCTTTTTTCCTGACTGTATTATTGTTATTATTCTGCTAGCAAATAAGGCTTGGAGGCGTTGTTTTTCTGTCTGCAGCCTTTTGGTCTTTTTTCTGGTGATATGAGCATTTCATCTGGTGATAGCAGCAGCAGCAGCTGGACCTCAGTGAAATGCTGCCTTCTAATCATCTGAGAGGAGCTCACAGCCCGCAGTGGTGCCTGCACATGCCGGGCCCCCTTGGAGCAGACACCACCACTCCCTGCATGGCAGTTTGGGGTTCACTACCTGTAGTGGCATAGCAGCATTGGTGGAAACCCTCACCTCAGAGCTGGCATGACTAGGAGACCCCGAGTGCTGTGCCAAGAGGGCCAATGACCTTTCCAGAGCCAGGGAGAAAAGACAGCCTGCCTCTTCTGGGCAGATCATGTGTACCAGGTGCCACAGAGGAGAGTTTGCCCAGACTTAGTTAAGGCTACAACCAGGCTGGAATAGGATAAGTAGAAATGCCTGAGAGCAGCAGGCCTTGCCAGGTATCTCCATGTGTGAACCCATTTAGTGAAAGATATCTGAGTTTCTGTCTGTCTGTCTGTCTGTCTCTTTAGATTATGCATTTTTAAATGCATAAGAACAAATAGAAAAATGCAGTGCTACCTATGCTAGCTCATACCTGTACTCCCAGCACTGGGAGACTGAGGCAGGAGGATTGCCTTGAGTTCAAAGCCAGCCTGGTAGTGAGTTCAAGGTGAGCCTGAACTATACAGTGAGAACCTTTCTCAAAGAAAGAAAGAAAGAAAGAAAGAAAGAAAGAAAGAAAGAAAGAAAAGAAGAAAGGAAGCAAGAAAAGAAAGGTAAAAGTTTACATTACTGTAAGTATAAATACAACTTTTTTCCATGCTGCTGTTTGTCGTGGTGGCATATCCTTCCTGTCCCCACCTCACCCTAGCTTGAGTACCAGTACAGTGGGAACAATGCTGAGTTTGTCATCAGAAAAAACAAGTTCTGGGTCCCAGTTCTGCTAACCAATGTGCGGTGTACTTTAGTTATATCTCATTTCACTGCCTTACCTCCTTCAGATCTGTGTAAATCTCACTTTCTTGCGTGTTTTCAGACCGCGCTGTGTAAATTAAGACCCCATTCTTAGCACTCCTTGCCTCATTCTGCTTTATGTTTCTAAATAGTACTCAGCGCCACACAAGACATTTATAGATTACCTTTGTGTTTATTAGCAGTCTTATCCCATGTATATTCCATGAGACCAAGAATTGTCTGTTTTTATCTGCTAGATGTCTGGTGCATAATAAGAGCTCAATAAATGTTTGTTGTTTGAAGGAACTGACTTTATGTAATCTAATGCTAGTTAGTAAACTTTTATAATGAAAGGGAAATGAAGAGTGACCTTAATACTCGAAAGAAGGGTTCAGAAGGCGGAAGTAGAACCCTTTTGAGAGACGTCTACTTTGCTGGAAGGTACTATTGTTGTCCTCACCTGTCATTGGGGGCCAGGTGCTATACAGGTGATTAGATTCCTGCTGACTACAGGGCACTGTTTTAGATTGGGATGATGGATGAATTTAATCTTCACAATAACCCAGTGAGGTAAATTTCATTATCTTCGTTTCACAGATTAAGTAAATGAATAAATACGAGAGACCCAGAAACTCAACTGTATCCAATTCCAAAGTGCCTAAAGCCATGGCTAGCAGACACAGGTGCCAAAGGAGTGCCTGTGAGTTGAGAAAGCCTGACTTTTCACTCTTAGAGTTGCTCAGGCTCCTTACGGGAGGAGCACAGTGAAAGGAGGCAGCACGCGTGCTAGGGAGGCTGAAAGGTGTGGCTCGCAGAGGCCCACTTCAAACCTACAGTTTCCTGGCCTGTTGTTTTAAAGCTTCACAGAACTTCTCGCATTCTCCTTCATGTAATAAAACAAATTCTTGCTGTTTTTACATAGAAATGATACTTTTGACCAGCCAGTTATAGCATATAGTCTTTAAAAGCATACAAACAAACAAACAAATAAGCAGCTTCTCTTGAAGCTGCTCACTTGCCTCTTCCTCCTGAGTGACATGCTCCTGGTATGAGTTTCGTGCGCCCAGGACTTATTCAGGCTAGTGTGCAAAAGCCACAGCGGGCTGGTGTGTGGCCTGGTCTCTTCCATACCGCACAGTGGAAACTCAAGCTGTTTGTCCACTGTGCAAACATGACTTGACTCGAGGAAGCAGGATATTCACATCCAGCCTGAGCCATCTGTTGTTTCAGACCTGGATGATGGCTGCACTTGTGTGAATGGGGCTTTAGCAAACAGCACCTGGCCTGGTCCCCTGATAAGGGGCTACATCTCAAACAGGTTTTATAGCTCTGCCTTTCATCTTCTGTCAAACATGGGTGGAGAGAGTGACAGAGAGTATGAAATGTCCTGAAGCTGTTGGAATAACATCGGTGGTTTGTTTTGTTTAATTAGAGGTCCAGGGTGGCATATAAATGGACCACTGAGACTCAACCCATAAGACTTTGATGTCAGGTAGCTAAGGGTTTCCTTTTGGGTTAATGCCTCGGTCATCATCTTCAAATGTGGGATCAAGGTCTCCAGGGCTTTCACTGACTCCTGGATAAGGTTTCTTCACACTTTGTATCTTTGTCTCTACCTAAAACATCTATTCATGTATTCAGAGTCATGTAGTAGTTTATTTTATTTTTATTTATTATTGTTGTTATTTATTATTATTTTGGTACTGAGAATCAAACTCAGGGCCTCATGCTTGCCAGGCAAGCACCATACCACTGAGCTACATCCCCGGCCCCATGAAGTGGTTTCAAAGTGGAGGGACTTGCAGAGATTGTTCAGCCCTTGCATTTCCCAGATGGGACACTCACATTTCCACAGACAGCAAGGAAGGCCCTACCGCATCTAATCTCTCAGTCTGCAACCTCACAGTCTTAGGCTATGTGGTTGGTACCCTGGACATCTGTCTCTCTGGTGGGAAACAGCTGAGACTTAGCTTAGCTTTTCTGTTCTGTTTAGTCTGTAGCTACATCAGCAAGCCAGGACCCACAGACAGAAAGAAGTAAGGAAAATTAAGGTATGTAAGTCTGAAAACAGAATGGCACTGTTGCCTGGGCCTTTTGGCCTACTCTGTGAAAGCATTGATTGACTTCCCCCTTGGCCAGCAGCTTACCTTACAAGCCTCTAAAATCTAGGGTGGGGTGTTTTGAGAGCCCTTAGGAGATAGGCTCCAAAGAGAGTCTTTCTTGCACAGGGAAAGGACTCCCTTTATTTAAGCTATGCCCAGATGTCACCTTTTATGTGACACCCTGTCCAAACAGCAGTCTTCATCATATTCTGTCCCCATGAGTCCCTTTTCTGTTTTCCCTTTCTAGAAGATATGCTCCCTGAGAGCCTGGTCTGTATCAGTTCTGTTCACTGCTAGATCCCTGGCACCGAGGAAAGTACTTGGCATGCTCTGTGTGAGCAGGAATTGGAGATATAGTAACTTAGGGGAACAATTGGGAGGGACTAGGAGCAATGGGAGAGAGTGGCTCTAGGAGGAAAGTGAACATCCCTTTCGGAGCCCCTTGGATAAATCTGAATGCAGACTGTGTTTTAATGGAGCTGCTCCACAGGGCCCATCTGTGATTCTTTCAAAAACTACCAGGATTGGTACTAGGCATTAACACCTAAAGTCAAGGGTTTCTGGTTCCCTAAATCATCCAAACTGTATTTCCCACTAGGCCTCTCTTCAAGACTCAGTGTCCTCTCTACCCTCCAGAACAAAGCCTTTAGGAAGTCGAAGCCTGGTCCCAGGAGAAGGTGTATCTCAGTTACGGTGTCATCCCCATGGCTGCCTGCTAGCACTTTTCCCATTTGGTTGGCAGATTAGAGAGAATAAGAGAATGTGGAGGCTGAACGGGTCCCCAAACCATCCAGTTTATTTCTGTTTGTTGAAGATGATGGACTAGTGGGGACTGATACCTAGAGAAGATAAAAGATCTACCAAAAGACATACAGCAAGGCATTGATACATTCCTACTTTAAAAAAAATAAAAATAAGAATAAGAATGAATCTTTGTTTTATTATTAATCTTTTGATGTTCCCTCTTTCCAATTGCCTCCTCTGCCCCACACCCACACCCAAAAATATCTCCAGGAGCTTGCCAGGAGCCTCCTAATGCTTGCACTAATATGATTGACCTGCTAAGTCCTTATTCTGAAGCAGTAGCTAAGAAGTTCATGCATCTTCAGAAATATGCCCAGTAAGACAGATGGTGTTTCTGGCTAGACAGTGGCTCTCGGGAGCCAAGCATTCACCAAGTTCATATTCCTTGAAAGTCTCATTCTACAAGGTTTTAATGTGTGTTCTACACCTGCCTTAAGAGACATGAGGTCAAGTAAGTATAGAAAATGCTATCTATTCTATAAGCTCTTGGAAAGACACAGTGGACTTTAACTCTTCTATAGTTAAGAAAACTTTGTGTTAAGATTATACTAAAAAGTCTTTTTATGTGATTCAGAGTTTTTTCTACTGGCTTGATCTCAGAACTCTTTCTGCACAAAAAGCTATCGATCTTTCACAGAATTAGCCTTCCTCCAACCACGGACCAGCCAGGCCACTCATACAGAGTTCCTGACATTTACTTTTCATTGTATGCAATCCTGGTGTTTCCTTAATAGTAAACTATATTGAAGAGGGGAAAATAACATCCAGGCTTCCTCACGGGTGGAGATAAAGTGCCCTCCAATCAGATTTTTGCTTCCTATAGTGAGAAAGACAAAAGAAAGACGGCTTCGCAAAGACATCTCCCTGTCTCTATATTCTGTGATTCTGTTTTTATTGTCCTAAGAAAGCCTACAGGCTCTTTCCATTTCATAAGTACAACAAAATAGGGGCTTTAAACAAATGGTTTTCTAGACATGCCAGAAAGAATTCACCATTAGGAATTGCATCAGTGGTGCCCACAGAGCTGAGGGGGAGGGGGAAAGCTGAGTATCCTTATGCTAAGTGGATTTGAATCCTGCCATCACCAGGGAATGTCTTAATTTGGTTGTGTCTCTTTGCCAATCTGTAAAATGGAGTACCTGCAGTATCTGTCAGAGATGGTTCTGAGCATTTCTGAGATCTGCGTTCAGTGTTTAGAATGACATTCAGTGCAAAAACACTACTTGTAAGCACTTACTTGTTAGCATTGCAGTGAGAACTCTGTGTAGACCCTACCTTTGTTCTTTTTATTCCTGTGGCCCAGAGTCTGGATCAGAGACTGACACATTAAATAGAAGCTTGTTAAAGGCTGGTTAAATGAACAAGTGAGGAAATGTATGGACACTCTTCTCTGTATGGATAACTAGGCACATCTCTGAGAATCAGATCCTGGCATAGGAGGTACTGGGCTCAAGGGGACCTGCTCCTCCACAGGGCAAGGCACTTGCTTCCTCTGCCTGCTTGTCTCTGTGTTAATGAGACAGCAGCACCCAAGAGGATATAAGTTACAATGTGGAATTCAGAAGCAGGGCATGAGGTGATTTCCTGGAAGGTGACAGTGTTGTCTCAGTGTTTCAGGCCTCAAGGTTCCAAACTGTGTGGATTTCTATTCCTGGTTACCATACACGACTGGGGCCTGCCCCAGCCAGAGAGTGCCAGTGTGAAGACTGTGACCTTTGGATTATCCCAGGGAAGAAGCTGTCTGCAGGGCAGCTTTGGAAAAGATGGGAAATACCCCCCAGCTGTCTAAGGGGGACCAGGAACCCATTGGTCACTTTGATTCTAGTTCCCCAGGGCCTCTGCATTCCTTGTATTGTGGGTTGGCACCACAGAATGACATGTGAACCCTTGACCTGCTGGTGTAGATTTTACCCTGTCTTGAGGAAACATAGCCAAGGCACTGGACCAAAATAAGCAGCACAGATGCTATGCTGACTGGCTCTGCTGGGAAGCATGATAGTGATTTGCCTCAGACCTCTCTTTGCCTTCAGTAACCTAAGTTCTGCCTGGTTACTAAGTGGGGAGATTTATTGTGTTCCACTGTATGGCAGTGTGTTTACCCAAACATTTATACCAGCTAAAGGAGCCAGAGTTTACTAAGAGTTCAGTATTATTAAGGACCATAAAGTGGTCTTGATTCCCCCAGACCACCTGATGAAGATGGAGATGAGAGTTGACTCTCCTCCTCCTCCTCCTCCCTCTCTTCCTCTTTCACTTTTGGCTGGATGACAGTAGCAGTCAGTCTAGAGAGCGGCAAAACCCTGAACAAAACTTGTGTAACTAGCCAGGTCATGTCTTCCCACCCCCAGCTGGGTCCAGAAGGTTCTTAGGTTGTAACACTCATAGCTTGGGGTTGGGCCATCAGCCCAATCTCTGTCTCTGGAGAGGGAGCAGATAAGAATGGTGCAGGCTTTCAGCTGAACCCTGTCTCTCAGGAAGTACTGATGGAAAGAGCGGTGAGCTTATGGTCCAGTCAGGCTGCAGTTCGTTGGACTATTCCCTTAAATTCTAGTAGCTAGTGAGGGGAATCACACTGAAAGCTGGATCCGCCTGTGAACTATTGCAGAGCTGACCAAGTTTGTTAATTTTGCAGTATGCATTTTTGCCAATTCCTGGGTAACATGCTTTTCATACCGTACAGGGTGCCCTCTGCAAGGATTTGAGAGTTCTTGAGGGAGTGGGTTCAGCAAAGGTCCAGCCCCTTCTCTTTCACTCCTAGCACTCCTGTTCCAGTTACCAGTGTGGGCATTCTTAACTCAAAGGTCCTCCAAGAGAATCCATTCTAGTCCCAGTTCATCTCTTTCCCCTAAAGCATCTGTGTGGGTCAGAGAGCCTGTTACAGTTAGGTATGGATAGTGTATGGTTTTGCAGCTGTACTGTACCGGGCCTATTGATGTTCAGCCACCGGCTTGTCAGAAAATGTTGTATCTTTGTCACCCCTACAGTTCCTCAGAGCATTTAAATATGATGCCAGAACACATGAATTCTGCGAAAGTCACTTATCCTTTATGAGGCAGAGGTGCTTAGCCACATCTCACAGCTCTCAGGGTACAAGGAAGGAAGGGGTATAACTTCATGCTCCTTTGAGGTCATTTTGAGACAAGTTATATCTTCTAGCACTGTGCTTCAGTAGATTCCAAGGCTCCCCTCCAGTTGTAGGTGGCTCAGATCCTTAGAACATGTAGAGACTGAATATAGATTTAGACTCTTGGAAAAGATAGGTGCTTAGAGAGATCGTGTAGCCTGTCCATTCATAGATGGGGAAGCTATTGCCCACAGAGAGTAAAATGACATGAGTGGGTCTACAAGAACTGAAGGCCAGCTGGACGTGAAGCAGACCAGGAGAGTAGCCTCCACAAATATAGTTTCTGACCCTCTACCATTTCCCCTGGCTCCTGGAGCCTGCTTGACCTGCTATTCTCAGTACCTTCACACCTATGTAAACTGCTGAGTGAAGACCTTGTATTTTCCTTGAGATTCTGATAGAAGTGTGGAGTGTACCCTGCCCTCCTTAGGCCTCTGGGGACAGTCTGTTTTGTACAGACTGTAGCCATTACCTCCTTCTCTTACTCTGCCAGTGTCACCCAGCAGTATCCTGGAATTGAAAGAGTAATTAGGCCTAAAGCTAGCTCCTTTCTTTGTTTAGGATAAATGTGCAAAATTGTGGGAGGAGATATTTATTCATTTGACCGATGTGAATCTTGTGGCTTTGTAAACTATGAAAAGAGAGTGGAGAAAATTTGTGTAATACGGTATTTTATGTGCATAACTTGACTGTTCATTATTTCACAATGGGGATCAAGGCTTTTCTGCTTTCACATGAGATAGTGACTCTTGAGTTACAGCCCATTTTGATATGAGGAAGCTGGATATCAGTCCTAAGGTAAAGTCTGTATCAGCCCAGGTCTCCACTGGAGTTCAGGCAGTCATTCTTGATTTCATTCTTAAAAGGAAGCAACATTCTCCCATTATTGCTTCCCAGGTTTTTCCTGAAGCTGGTGGAATGGTTGACCTTTGCTGGCAAATTCCACATTGGTTCACTTTGGGAAGAAAAATGAGTGAGATCCATAGTTTAAATCGTAGAATGGGACTTCTGATATAACTTTCAAAGTAGAATGTGTTGGATAAAAGACAACTTGGGTTAAATTTTGTACTTTTTATTCCCTTCACATCTGTCTCTGTCTCTGTCTCTGTCTCTGTTTCTCTCTCTCTCTCTCTCTCTCTCTCACACACACACACACACACACACTCAGGGAAGTAGGGGGTAGGTTGAGATTGAGTTCATAAAATTAACCATCAGAAATTGGAAGGAAGGAAGAAATGTAAAGGTATCCATTCTAGAGCCTCAGAAGTTTCCAGATGCAACTTCCATATAAGTCCAGCCCACATTGTTGCAGTGCAGCCATCAGTTTATATTGGCCAAAACACTGAAGTACCAGTCTTTTGTCACACTGGAAGCAACCTTCTTACTCCAAGTTCAGTGCTCTGCTTCACTACATATGTTACTTCATTCCTAGAATGACCTTTCCAATCTGGCCCATGACTCACCAGAGCAAATTGGTCTCGTGGCATTATAGTGGTACTAGCAGCTTGTTCCTAAATTCAGTGATCCTCTGTAATCATCAAGTACCTAAATGGTTTTGAATGACTTCTGATTGTTTCACAAAGTCAGACTTACCAGTAGAAAATGAAGTTTCACTTACTACCAGAAATATTTGCAGATTCTCAATACATTCTTTTTTTAAAAAAAGGCAGTCAGGAGTGCTTTAACCAATGACTTTGTTGCTGGAGTATGTGAGGTTGTGGATTTGGACATCTATCTATTTCTACCATTTCATCTTCCTTTGCCTCAGTTACCTCATCTATAATGTGAAAGTAAAAATAGAGCTTAATTCATAAAATTCTTATCAGGAATATATGATTATGTCTTTATAAAATGCTTATTAGTAGATTGCTTGGCACATAATAAGCCCTGAAAAATATTTGCTATTAACATTATCTTACTATGTTTATAACAGTCTCTGTTACAGTTGTAGATGCCATGAACCAATGCAAATTAATATGGTACAGGAATAGGAGGGATCAAAGTACTAAAGACTAATGACTTTAGCTAGCAGGATTTATGCCACCATTCAGCAGATAGTTACTAAGCATCTAGTATGTGCCAGGCAGGGAGCTGCATATGGGAATGAATGAGAGAGATGTAGTCCTGCTTTTGTGAGCCCTGTCTTCTTGCAGATTATGTAGTTACTTAGTGGGTTATTACCAACATACAGAGTGTTACATATGAATGTCTTGCTTCAGAGAGAGGAGGAACGGTGCATTCTGGCGGCCACCCCACTGCTGCAACCAGAAAAAAAACAACCATGTCCCTGGAATCGGGTCTGTTTAAATTTAACTCTAGGGGGAGAAACACAGCCGTTCATTTCCAAACTGTAATTCTCTCCCCACCACCACCACCACCACCATGTGCTATTGGGAAGCACAGATGCTTTGGCGTTTTCCCTCTAACAATAACAGAGATTGTTCACAATTATGAATGGTTTTGGTTGACTTCAGCTCCAACAAAAACCATGAATCATTTCATAACTTCTGAAATTGTAAAGAAATAACAAACACTGGCTCCGGGGGGTGGGGGGAATGGACACATTATGAAGCACAAAGTCTTCTAAATCAAAACGTGAATCCTTTTTTATTTACTTAGCAGCTGCACATTGCAAGGCCAGCTGTCAATGGGGGGGGGAACAAGCTCATATCTAGGTACCTGGGGTACCACTTGTACAGTCTTATTTGTAGAATCCATAAATGACCAAGTATAATTTTCTTTCCCTGTCTTTCTTAAAGCTGTGGGCCCAAAGCATTATTTTGTAAATTTTACTGTATTCTAAGAAATGAGTGTGAAAAGAGATGCACAGACTGAGGATCATGTGACAGACAAAGGATCCCTGTCATGGATCCTATCACAATACCCACATGTGCACATACACCCCTTTTGTGACCACTGTTTGGCACACCTCTTGTATCCTGCTGATATTGGGCACCGAGATAAGGTTTTCACGAGATAAGATTAAGAGGGTTGGGGCTTCCTCCAACCTGTGACACAGCCTGTGCGGTACCAACTGGGCCTGGGATTTGAGCAAGGCAGAGATGCAGGTTGGCAGCTCCTCCTCTACAAATGCTTACTAGAGGAACAGATTTAATATAAGATGTACAAATGTACAAAAATTTACAAGATTGGTTCACAGTGGCCACCACACAGTCAGGTGTGGAAAAGTACAGAAGCTCTGTCTGCAGGCTGGAGATCCAGAGGATCTAGTTGAAGGCCAGGAGCTCACTGTAGTGTCCTGTGAAAGTCCATGTGAGGAGGCCAAAGGGTCTGCAATGGAAATCTCAAGGATCTGGGCTGGAGAATAAAGAGTGTGCACTGGAAATCAAGAGATGACATCCAAAGTAAAAGGTGAAGACTGAGCCCTTCCAAAGGAATGGAAGCCAGCCTTCCTTCTTCTTTCCCCTTTATACCATTCTAGTGACAAGCTGGCCTAGTGCAGGTCTTTGTCTTTAGTAAATGCCCTCAGCCACACTCAGAACTGTGCTGTTCCAATTTATTTGAGCATTTCTTACTCAAGTTGACACAATCAGTTAACTGTCACAATACACATCCTTCCCTGATGGTCAAGGACACAATGATGTCATTAATTGTAGCCCACCCTTACTTATAGAGACCTAGACACCTTCAAGGTTAAGACCAAATTGAGGCTTAGAGGGCAAGCACGTGTCCACCAGGTCAGTCTCAGAGGCTGCCTTTCCTGTCCCATAAACATTCTTTATTTCATGTTAGTAAACCTGCAGAACTTTGCTTCTTCTTTTGAAAACAGTTCAGGGAGCAGTTGTTTCCATCCTCATCCTAACCCTGCTTCCACTCCTGTTCTGTTTCCATATTAGGGGTAGAAGACAGACAGCAATAGATTGGGGTTCATAAACATAGCATCTTCACCACCCCTGTATGTTTTAAGTAGCACTTTTGTTAAACAATTAGTGCTTACTTATTTTTTTAATGCTTACTTATAATAGACAACTTACATATACAGATCTTAAAATGAAAGAAAATAAATGTAACTGGTGGGTTAGTCTGCTTCCAGTTACTGAAACACAATACTGAAGACAGTCAGCTTAGTAAGATACATAAAAGAGGTAGCATTTATTTTTGGCTCATGGTTTTAGAGGTTTTAGTCCATGATTTATTAGCCCTATTGCTTTTGCGCCTGCAACAAGGCAGTGCATCAAAGCAGGTGCACTTGGTAGAAAAAGCCCCTTTGTTTCAGCCCAGGAATGAAAAATGAAGACAAAGGGACTGGGGTTCCAATATCCCTTCCCATGGAGTGACCCACTGACCAGAAGACAACCCTCGAGGCCCCACCTCTTAAAGCTTTCACTCCCTCCCAGTAACACCACAGCATCAGGACAAAGCCTAACATGGGACATTTTAGATCCAAACTGTAAGAACCTGTTTTGCAAGCACTCAGAAGAAATCATAGTTAGCATTTTTCTGTGTATAATATTTGCAGACTCCTTTCAGTGCATGTGCTTGTGTTTTTAAACTAAAACTAGTATTAAACTGAATGCACAATTTTGTTGTCCCTCCTTACACTGTGTATACACTTGAACATCTCCCAGTATAATTGCAAGTCACTTCATGTGCACTGCAGACATCTCTGTGGGTCTTTTGGGATGTCTTTCTTCATGTTTTTCTCTCTCTGCCTTTGGAGATCAAGGTAATAGAAAACACCCATGACCACCGTATCACAGACTCACACTTGGGACCTTTTAAAAGTTGTATGCTCTCCATCTCAGACATTCTGCCTGAGACTGTCTGATTTGAGCTGTAATTGGGAATCTACTTGGTCTGTCAGCCAATGATTGGCTGAGGAGGGGGCCGGCTCTGTAAAATGTACCAACAGTGTTGGCACCATGGAAACCTGGGAATGGGTGTGATGCTACTTCTAGGGATTATGTAGGTTTGGGTGCTGGAAGTGTAGTGCTGTGGTAAAGTGCTTACCTAGCATGCACAAGGCCCTGGGTTCAACACCTAGTACAAAAACAAAAAATAAAAATAAAAAGCCTGCCAAGGATTATGTAGGCTGTCTCAACAGCGAAAAAGGAATTATATTTCAGTAGAACTCCTTTTGATAATTATGTACTTTAATAAAAAGCAGCTCTGTCAGTGTTCACCTCCCCAGCCTAGGCTTCTGACAACTGGTATAAGCTGTGTAGGGACAGAGAGAGTTTTGGGACCACACTGAAAGGTCCAGTCCCCAGCTGCTGAGTCCAGGGAGACTGGCAGGGTGTGCCAGATAGGAATGTCTCTTCCCTTTAGGAGCCCACACCCAGTGTTGCTCACACTGGCATCACACATCCTCTTTGGGTTTTCATAAGGAACTTAGTGATGAGTTCTAGAGACAATTGCTAAATGTTTATTATTCTGAAGGAAAAGTTAAGGTTTGTGTATCTTGAATAGTTTGGCAAATGTGGCAGTCACTGTTTGTTGTCTAGGTGCTGGATCCTTGTAAGTGTCATTGCTATCAATGGATCCTTCAACTATGGATCTCTTTCCAAAAGTGGATGATGAGATTGCCATTTACTCACTAAGAGATAGAAACAGATAGTGTGCAGCATCTCTCCAGTTAAGGACCTGAGCAGAGGCTGCCCCAGTACCTCGAGGTAGAGGACAGGATGGTTCTGATGGATCTCAGCAACTGTCCTCTGAATCATTCAAACAGGAGGCCCATCTCCAGCAAGATGTTCATAAATTAAGCTTTTGCATCAGCAGAACAACTTGTACCTGTCCCCAGGAGCCACAGAAGATGAGTGGCTAGGTGGTCTGGAAAAAGAAACATCAGAAGGCTTCAGGTAGCATACCCTGGATTCAGCACAGGGCCCAGCCAGCCCTGCTGTAACTTCACTATGGATCTGAGAACTCTTCCTCAAGGGCATGGGAAAACAGGCTTGAGAGGAAGTGTCTTCTCTTTGGTGTCAGCTCAGTGTGCTCAGGGATCCAAAGTACTAAGAGACAGGCTTGTGTGGACCCCATGCCAGCATGTTACTGCCTCTGCCTCCCCATTTCCATTTAGTAACCAGTCATTAGGCATCCTGCTAGTAATCTGCCTCTGGGGTTTGTTGGAGGATGGTATGAACACCAGTAACTTCACAACCAGTGGGTATCAGTTTTCAGCCCTCTCCATATGGTGGGCTAGTTTTTGTCCATCATGGCTCTGGTGTAGTATTTCTTGGGTGGTGTCCTTGTAGATAATACACATGCAAGTGTGTCAATTGGCTGGTATTGCTTTGGTCATTTTGCACTTTTATGTGAATGTTGCATCAGAATCTAAATTTTTCCCCATTTCTGTTCACCTTGGCTAATTGTTCCATGAATGCCTACACAAGGTTCTGAGATCTCTGTTCCAGGAATTCCATGTGGTTTCTAGCCGTGACCAGCTGTGCTAAAGTGACAAGGTGATCAGGATGTTCTCTCCTGGTGCAGAGTCCATCCTTAGAGGCCAGGTATGAGGAGAATCTTAAGAAAGCTAGGGAAATAGATTCTCCATGGGCTGTGGTTTAAGTTGTCTCTGCTCAAGGCCACCTCTGTTAAGAAGGAGAAAGTAAGCCAAGGAGTGGCAGCCAAGGCCAGGGTGCTTCTAAGAGAAGAGTCCTCCTGCGATGGCCCTGGGACCATCCATTTTTCTCTAAGGCTTCATACTCTGGGCCTCTGTGCGCTTGGTGGGCCAGGCTGTGCCCTGTGCTGCGTGGAGTGAGGGTAGACGCGGAGGACAGAGCAGTCTTGTTGCTGTAGTCTAAAGGGCTATGCAGGACTCCTCTACAGATGCTACCGTGCTCTGATGCTGCTTCTACAGGTTACCTACTCTGGGTGAGCTGCATGCTGGTAATCTGTGTTGTGATTCCCACTGCTGTCAAGGCAAGACCAGAATGAATGAGTAGTAAGGGTGGGGAGCAAGTCATCAATTCTCCAAGCCTTTCCTCAACCCCAAGTGAAGTGCTTCTGGACCAGGTGTGACTGTGCCTGGCCCATCATTCAGTCACTGAGAGAAGCAGTAAGCCCCACTTCTGTTCTTTTCCAATCTTTCTAATCAGGTTGAGAAGAGAGTCTCAGGTGGGTTTTAGAATGTCTTAACATCCTTCTAAAGCTTGCTAGTCTTCTTTAACAAAGCCTTTTATTATATGGTTTTGTTCCCATTGTGTTTTGCTTTTGTGGTTACCACTTGTTTAAAGCACGTAATACTGATTTTTCCATTTAAGACAGTGATTTCCTTTTAAAATAAGTTCTGTACAGCATTATATGTGCACTCATGTTTACAGCAGCACAATTTGTAATAGTAAAATCTTGGAAACGGCCCAAATGACTATCAACCAAGGAACAGATAAAAAGGGTGTGGTCTTTTTATACAGTGGAGTACTACTCAGACATAAAAAAGGACAAACTGGAGACTTTTATAAGTATAAGTAAAAGGACAAACTGGAGACTTTTTATAAGTAAATGTGTTTATAAGTAAATGAGTAAGTCCATACTCATAAGTGAATGAATCAAACTCATGTATGTAAGCATCATATTGTCTCCCTAGTGTGAGAAGCTGAAAGAGTAAATAAGATGTTATAAATATATATTAATTCTGAAAATAATGTCATGTTAACCTCCTGAAGTTTTTATTCCTTTTTATCTTAGTTACTTTTCTCTCATTGTTGAGACAAAATACCTGATGCCCAACAAGAAGGAAGGAAGGAAAGGTTTATTTCTTACAGGTTGGAGATTTGAGTCCACTCTTAGTTGGCTCCAAGGCAAAATTACATAGCTGAGGGGTAGCAGTTTATGGCAGCTGCAAATAGCAAGTTTGAACAGCAAAACAGTGAGGCACACCTTCCCGCAGGTAAATTGTATGCTGGCTCCACCCCTGGGTGGGTGTAGCACTCACAGCATCAATCAACAAGCGCTAGACAACAGACAAATCACAAATGCTAGATTTGGCCACGTCCATGATTGCATGAGACTTGGGAGGGGGCGCTGACATAAACCATGACACTTCAAAAATGGTTTTAATGAGTTCGAGTCTTTTGAATTTTCATATCAATTTTAGAAAAGCCTGCCAATTAAAAAAAAGAAATTTTCCTTAGATTATTAGATCAGCTTTTGGAAAATCGGTATCTTCAAGTGTTTCATCTTTCAAATGTTTCTTGAAATCTTGAATTTCTCTGTATTGTGTTCTAGTTTTCTGTATCTAGGTCTTACAAATTTTGTGATGAAATTTATCATTATTTTATATTTTAATACACTTCTAAATGAGGCATTTTGTTTTTATCAGTATGAAGTGCAAATACAGTTGCTTTTCAATACACTTTTCAAAAAAAATAAAATAAAATAAGACCTATTTGTTTCCAGGATGTAGAATTAAAGTTAAACTACTGAGTAAATGGAGTATGGTAGTATGTGTCCAAAAATCATAAAGTTGTCTTTGCATGACTGAAGTTTGGGAAATTGCGAACTAGACCTGTCCCTTTCCTTCCCCTGCAGTCCAGTTTCCCTTCTTGCCAAGGCAGCAGAAAAGATGTTTTGATTGAGTACATGTGTGTTTATTCATTCATGAAGAACTTTCAGTTAAAGGGCTGCGGGACCTGAGCATGAGCAGAGAGGGTTCTGTCTGCTGGCAGAGAGCCTGGCTGGAGCCTCAAACTGAGACCATACAGAAGAAAAAGACAAGCTGTGAACCTGAGATTCTCTGCAGTATGACTTGGAAACAGGCTCTGGTCCTAGATGGCCATGGTCAGAGTTGGAGAGCACTGTGTAGGCCACTCAGCCCTCTCCCTGTCAGCATTACACAGCTCCTGAGGCACAGCAGGAATAGCAAAAACACTGATTTTTTAAAAAAGATAATTTACTGTTAAAGTTCGTGTTGGCACTTCACATGGGTCATTATAAATTGATCATAGATTTAAAAGATAGTAATAACAGAAGTAATAATAAGAATGGAAAGAGAGAAAAAATAATCTTTATTGATACCTCCCCCTGCAAAATGATTTACAGATCCAATGCAATCCCTGTCAGAATCTTAGATATATACTTTGTAGAAACTGACAAGCTGATCATAAAATTCGTCTGGAATTTCAAGCAACCCAGAATAACCAGAGTACTGTAAGGGAAAATAAAGTAGGGCTCAAGCTAAAACTTGCTACAGTCCAATGATAATCAAGATTGTATGGCAGTGGAACAAGAATAGACATTTAGATCAATTGAACAGAATTGAGAATCTAGAAATAAATATGTCTATGGTCAGGGTGATCATTCTGTGAGGAAAACATGATATTTTCCACAAATTGTGTTGGAACCACAGGTTATCCACAGGTAAATGAGTGCAGTTGGAGCCGTACTTCCTACCATATATAATGATTAACTCAAAATGGATCAAAGACCTAATGGAAAGACAAAAACTATTAAATATTGGAGTAAATCTTCATGAAATTTGGCCATTCTGAAAGAAACAAAAGAAAAAAGGGGAAATTAAACTTTAAAATTTAGAACTTTTATATTTGAGAGGATATCATGAAATACAAAGACACGAATAGGAGAAGTGTTTGCAACTCAATTAATTTGTATAAAGAATATGTCAAGAATTCTTATAACCTAATAATAATGACGAATAACTTTAAAAATAGGCAAAGGATCTGAATAGTAGGCACTTCTCTAAAAAAAAAATACAGATCTCCAATAAACACTTGAAAAGATGCTTGGCATCATTAACCATTAAGGAAATACAAATGAGAACCACAGATAGTACTTAATAGCTACTAGGATGGTTACATTAAAAAGGTGAGGTGACTAGTATTGGGTGAAGATGTGGAGAAGTCAGAACTTTTATAACACTATTGATAGGAATGTAAAATGGTACAGCTACATTGTTTTGTTTTGTTTTGTTTTTGTTTTATAGAGAATAAAACTAAGCCAAATAAGGCAGAATAGAGCCAGTCAAAAGAAGACAGTGTGACTCAGGATTTCAAAACAAGATAATAGGAAATCAACAATGGTTGCTATAATGCCTCTTGTTGTCTTCAAAATAGCGGTCCATACCTTCAAACGTACTAAAATCAAACAAAACAGAACAGAATAGAACCAATAAAAACAAAACAAGGAATGCAGTACAGGACTTTAAAACAAAATAATAGTAAATCCAAAATGGCTACCGCAATATATCTTGTTATCTTTGAAATTACTGCCCATGCCATCAGATATAATAAAATCAAACAAGGTGAAACATAATAAAACCCAACCAAACAAAACAATGAGAATGATACAGGAGTTCAAAACAGTATAATAGGGAATTAACAATAGCTATCACCTTCAGAAGGAGATCCCCCAACTATGCTATACTGAGTATTGTTCTCTTAATAAATGATTAGACTACTGGCTTTAGGCTTGCAAAGTCAGTGAAACACTAAACACTGCAAGAATTAAGTTGCATTTTACCTCATTAGCTATAATAACAGCCTGCTTTTCTCTGGATCAGCTGGTCGCTTGCAGAGGAGGGGGTAACACTGGCTCTTCTTGTCTCCCTGCCCATGCGCTGGAAGGGCCTGGCGTCTGCCTCCCCCCAGTCGTCCTACACATGGTGCCGACTCACAGGAGATCTTAGCTTCTTGTTGACTTTTTGTCCTCCTCCCCCACAGTCCAGTGTGAGGGCTGAGTACAGCTACTTTGAAAAACAGTCTCACAGTTCTTCAAATGATGAAACACATTTACATTATAATTCAGCATTTTCGTTTCTATGTACCCAAGGCAAAGAAAAAGTAGGTCCATATAGAAACTTGTACAAAAATGTTTATAGAACTATTATTTTTGATAGCCAAAAGGTAAAAGCAACCAGAATGATCAGAGAAATAAATAAGGTCTACCTGTTCAATGAAATATTATTTGAGCATAAATATGTACTAATAAAGTACTAATATTATGCTACCAAGCAAATGAGCCTTAGAAGGCTTATGTTAAAATGAAAGCAGCCAATCACAAAAATCTACATATGTTTTCATTTATATAAAAGTCCAGAATAGGGAAACTAATAGAAGCAGAAAGTAGATTACTGGTTCCTTAGGGATGGAATGGAAGAGGGTACTAGGTTTCTTATGAGATATATGTTGCAAAATTAACTATGGTGATAGTTGAACATTTTTTGATTGTACCAAAACCCATTAAATTGTATGTTTTAAATAGTTCATTTCTATGGTATATGAATTATATTTCAATAAAGCTGTTAAAAAAAATTTATTGAATACCAGGCACAGTCCTAAACATTTTACCTATATCAAATCATTTTATTTTCACAGCTACCCAATAAGGTAGGCCCTGTTATGTGAATATCCCCAATTTGCACCTGAGGAAACAGAGGCTGAGTGGCTCAAGGCACTATTGTAGTTACTTTTTAGCACATAAGGGCCAAGAGGCACTGAACTTCAAGTGTTGTCTGTAGTGACACAGCTAGAACTAAGCCAGAATTGCAGTCTGATTCAGACCCTTACTTTTCGGTGCATCTACTGCTGTTGATACTACAGATAACGAAAGGGGCCCCTATGCTTGAGGAGCAATAATCTGCTTGAATTTATGTAGAAAAAGGGAAAGAAGATCAAGAAACATCATCTGGATGTCATCTATACTAATTCACTTGAGACTTTAGTGCTCCTGGGCCTCAGTGACTTCATCTTTTAAACTATGTCTTAGGCTAGATGCAAGGAGTCCCATCCTGGGATTTTTAAACATAGTAATGTCAGTCTGTGAGGAAGCCTTAGCATTAAAAAAAAAAAATCTAGCTGGGATCCTATCTGTGATCAGGCCTTGTAGGCTAATGAGGATGAGCATCTTTGCTGTTGGTTGGAATTACAGCCAACAGAGTGGTAACCCTAGTTACCTCAGGCTGATGAGAAGCTCTGATTAGCCCTTGTGAATCTGGCTGTGCTTAACAGGAATAAGAAATCAGATCCCTCATTGTTTGAGAGGTGTCATGTAGTGGGACAATCCTTACCAACCTGTGTTCTGGGGCTGCTGGCAGAGAAAGTCTGCTTGGGGCATAGGGCTTCCAACACTTTGACAAACTGAGATTCTACAAGTTATTTGCCCCCCATAAACTTGCTTTCCCTAGTTCCAGCCAAGGAGACCTTTTCTCGCTACATAGGAGTTACCTGTGGCAGCCAAGCTGCAGTAGGCTAGGAGGTTTAGCACCCACAGCCATGCTGGGCAACTGCCCATGATACAAGCACCCATGAAAGAAGAAGAGTGAGGTCCACCAGTACTCAGAACCACCACTTCCTCTGTAGGCAAAGGCCACGCCCAAGTCCCAAATTCTGCCTAAAGAACTCAGAAGTAACTTTGGCTTACTGAGGGACTTGAGGGACCTAATCAAAGGACATTGCCCTCAGGTATTCCCCTGTGCTGGTTTTCTCTGGCATACATTTAAACAAAAATATGCTGTTAAAATATTTTCTATTAAATAAAATAATGTTTTTTAGGATCAGTCTGCACTGGAATCTTGGAACAACTGAATCAAGAAAAAAATTTATTTACTTTATAAACAGGGTTAATTTTGTTGGCTTGTCTAAAAAATGCCTCATCTAGCACTGTGGATCCAGGGAGAAGTAGCCTCAGGTAAGCAGTTGATGCTAAGCTGATAAACAGGATCATTCATCCACTCTAAGAAATGGTTGAGTGCCACTTCAACTCTATGCAACTGCTAAATTCAGTTTGTATAGATTTGTCTTGGAACCACAGTCTTGATAATCATCTGATTCAGGGTTACTGCATAATGGTCAGGTCTTTTGTAGAAAAGTTCGTGGCCCTAGCTAAAGGGCCCTAGCTAAGTTAAAGGTGGCAGTCCCTATGGCAATCTTGTTCACCAACTCATTCATTAACTTACAAACATAGCAGGCATTGCTGTAGGCATTTAGAAAGTAGGAAAGAAGTTGATGGGAATGTTTTTCTGACCCAGAAGGAACTCACAAGGGTATCTAAAAAGGCAATGTTTTATAGACAGGCACACCAAAATCTTTTGTCTTTCTGCAAAGGCAGAAAGTGTGTGGGCCAGAGGTAGAGCAGAGGCACTTGAATAGAATGAGCATCTATTGGGTGCTGGAGGGCCAAAGAAAGTTCCCTGGAGGAGATAGCATTTGAGCTGGCCCCTACAGAATCAGTGAGATTTGGGAACCGATGTAGTGTACTCTCTGTGTCAGAACATGGCCCACTGAGGAAAAAAAAAGAGAAAAAACCCAGCAGTTGAGCCATTCACTCTTCCACATCTAGAGGCTGGACTTATTATAAATTGTGAAAAGTGCTAAGAAAGAAAAACGCAGTTGTTTCAAAACAACTTATAGCTTAGATTGGGTTACTGGAGTAAGGGCACTAGGATTCAAACTCAGATCTGCCAGAGTCCAGGGTCCAGGGCTATCTCTGTAATGACCACTCTGTTTCCTCCCTGCTGAAGCCTCTGCAGGCTTTCTGAGTCTGGGAGGGAGGTCAGATCTTCCCAGGCTCAGGGTCAGCCTTCGTTCTACACAGCCTAGCTGCCGCTTAAGTTACTGCTTTAGGGCATACACCTGTCTGCTTCCTTGATGGCAAAGCGGGACTGACTCTGCAGTGCACTCTTGAGGTGGCCCTAGTAGAGTGGTCCTAACAGTCACATCTTCCCTTCACATCTACCTGCTCAGGGTTTGCTAGGTTCAGGTCCTCTCGAAACTATTATCAAACTTCCTTCAAAGGTCCATTGTGGGAAACCTCTACTTATGCCTGCTGGCAGTAGTCACAAAGGCATCATGAAACACCTCTTCTCTGGAATGTCTGTGTTCAGGGTAATAGCACAGGTTACAATCTGGAACATCAGAGCTCTATACACAGAATCAAAGATCCTGTTGTGAAACCTCTAGCCCTGCTATGGCCCATGCCTGGATGCTGCTCCAGGATGCTACCACAGATGATCAAATTCAGTGTCTTCAGGTTATTTTACAGCTCAAGGAAATTTCCCAGCTAGGAGCTGAAAAGGAGGAGGAACCAATGTGTTAGTGAACAGAAAGTCCACCTTTGCCCAGGGTTTCCCTCACAGAAAAGTGCACAGCACCACTTTCCTTCCAGTGCCTTAGAGGTCCTTTTTGTCTGTGCTTCCTCATCCTCCCTCCTGTTCCCTCTGGGCCCCAACAATCTATCCCTGCATTTCTCGCCTGCCTGTCCTGCCTTCCTTCCTTTTCTGCAGCTCTTTATCCTTGTGCAGCTGCTCATCTCATTCTCTTTTTTGGGGGGGGTACTGGGGATCCAAACTCATGACCTTGCATTTGCCAGGCAACCGCTTATACCACTGAGCTAAATCCCTCATCTCATTCTCTTCCAGAACACATTTTAAAAAGCAAAGGTTTCATTTATGTTTGTTGACTAAGTAAATTAACCAAGCAAACATTTTTGTTATGTAATATTTTGTACATATAAAAGAATGTAAGACATCAATGTAAGGCATGAAGAATCAAATGTCTGCTTTGCCAATTTAAGCCTACTATGTAATCCTCCTCAAGTGAAATCCCCTTTAGTTGGCCATTTTTCCTCCTCTCTCCCATCTGATGTGCCTGTCTACACCCAGCTCAGCTTTCCTTTGCTGTCACCACCTCCTTGGCTTGGCATGGCCTGGCCACAGAGCACATAAGCTAGGTCTGACCACCATTGGCAGAATATAGCCTGTACCTTACTATCTGCCTTCCTTGGGGTACAGTTTCCTTTACCTGAAATAACCTCACCCACGTGTCCCACATCTCTGCCTATCACACCCACCTTTCTTGCTAGACCACAAAGTGTCATGGTTTTCCCAGCACCAAATTTCTTCAGCAGCTGTGCTTCTTCCTCCTCTGAGCCCCTTTAAAACATGGTTGGTTTTTCTTTTCTCTTACAGCATAGCTGTTATTTTGCTATTTTTTATTGGGGGTTAGATCTTTTCCAGATGTTTTCTCACATACTGGATAGTTGGCTTTTTGTGACTAGCCCCATGCCTCTGAAACTGTGGAGCTTCGTAACACACCTGTGTACAACAGATATTCAATGAAGAATAGGATTAGAATGGATCAAACCATCCTCCTCCAAGGCTCAACTCACATCTTCTTCCCTGAAATCTTGTAAAAAACCAGATACCCATCTGTCGCCCTAGGGAGACAAGGGTTGTTTGGGTTGGTTGATGTTTGATAAATATTGGCTAGTTGATGAATATTTACAAACAGTCTGCCCAAGATAAAGGATTGGACTCAGTACTTTCTGTGGTGGAACCTGTATCATACATACTGCTTGAAGAATAAACCTTACATAATGAGAGTGGTGAACTAGGAATGTAAAGGCAAAGCAATTTTCATGCATACAGATAAAATGTTGCAGTTCTCAGAAAGTCACTTGTAAAGCTTTGAATCTCTCTGTAGGTCTCTTTAGAGATGAGGGGTTCTGAGGAAGATTTTTATCTGCCCAGTCTCAATTGTTTATACCTTTAACAAAACACAAACTGCTTTGCTTCAGACAATACTGAGAAAAGCATGCAAGATTCTTCACAACAATGTTTAACAATAAAATACATTTATGCCTTTGTGCTGTCATAACAGTATTTAGGGAAATTAAGATTCCATTCTGGGATCTTTCTGTACTGCCTTCCAATCCTCATCCAAGTGTATGGAAAGACACTTTCATTTCTGCCAGAAATAAGAGTGTTGATATTACCCAGTTATAAGCATCAAACCTAATAGACAAGTGTCATGAGCATCTACTATGTGCAAAGCACTGTAGTGAGAACAGGAGACAGAGTTACTAGGTACTGCTCTGTGCCTGGAGCTGGTCTGGTCTGTATGTAAGAGTAGCGATTAAGAAGGAGTCTCACCTCACAGGATGGAAAAGCAAACATCAAAGCTATAGAAAAGTAGTATGTCAAAGGCAGGGGACTATAAAGAAAAAGTAAAATAAAAGGGTTAGAAGGAACTATTACTTAATGAGAATGGCCAGGGACATCTTTTCCAAGGTTAGTATTTAAGCAGAGATCTGAAAAGTCTGGGCATGCTGCTGTATATCTGTAGTCTCAGCTTAAGTCCAAGAGTTCAGGACTAACCTGGACAACATAGACCGCAATCTCAGAAAAAAGAAAAAGCAGAAATCTGAAGGAAGTGGTAGTAGGTGAAGGAGTATGTTCCAAGCAGAGGTACAAAAGCTCCAGGGCAGCAGTGTTTTAATGTATTTAAAGGACAGAGTGGAAAACCATGGAGGGAAAGTCAAGAGAAGGAGCAGGAGGCTACAGTTGTGTCATGTTCAAAGCTGTGGTAAGAACTTGAGCTTTTGAGTGTGATGAGAGTCTATGGGAAGTATTGATTTCATTGTGGATAACAGCCCGGGGACAAGGAATAGAAACAGGGAGAACATTGGGGAACTTCAGGAAAGAGTTTATGGTGACTTGGACCAGAGTGATAATGATTTAGGGCGGAAGTAGTATAGCAGTCAGGTTCTGTATCTGTTTTGAAGGGTAAAGCCAGCAGGGCTTCCTTCCATATTGACTGGGGTGTGAGAGAAAGGAGTCAAGGGTGAGCCAGAGGTTTTGGCTTGGGTACCTGATAAAATGGAGAAGATACGCAGTCTATCTCAGGAAAGGAATTCTTAAAAAACAAGAATTATATGCAAGACTTTGAGAAGAACAGGCCTGGGTGGCACGATCAGAAGTTTTATTAGAATTCTTGGAATTGGTTGTCCTTGCTCCTGAGTTTGGACACTGTTTCCAAAAACCTACTGGCAAACTATCCTGGGGCCCAAGTCTCCTCCTAAACTGTCACTGCTTAGGGTGCAGTGACATGATAAGCTCAAGCCAATGAGGAGTTTTGAACAACAGATTATAGCTGGGACTTGCCCAGCAAGGAAGAGAAGAAACATAATGGGTGGCTTGGTTACTAACAGTATCTGCCCCAACCTTGAACACTCAGGAGGAATTGGTGCTATATAGCAAAGGAAGATATCCTAGATGGGATGAAAAGCTTGAGCAGAAGCTCATAAGCATAAAAGGTACACAGGATGTCCATCAGACAAGTTGGCTGAGTTGATGAGTTATGCAGTTTGGCAGGGAATGAAGGCCAGCAAGGAACCATAACCAGAAACCTTACTGGCAGTAATCAGAGGTCTTGCAAACCATAGATCTAGAAGGACAGTACATCTCAAGGAAGGAACTCTTGAAGAACTCTTGAGGCTTGGCTAGTTAGACTAGGAAAGGCCCCCGTTAATATTCCCGCAAGCAGATTCACTTGTGGAGAAAATGGAATGTCCTTAGCTTAGGTCCTGTGCTGACACTACATTTAGTGAGGTGACTCAGACAGAAAGCAGAGCACTTGGGACAGAGATTTCCTTTGGAAAACAGCCAGAAACTGATACTGATTATTGACCATCCCTCTTTTCATTCAGATTATATATCAAGCCCTTTCAGTTGCAAAGAATAGAAATGCAGCCCACACTGGTTTAAATGAAAAGGAAGCTTAGTAACCCCTGCCACTGAAAAGGATTTATCCAGACCCATGTAGGTAAAAATTGGCAGTTTGGCCTTGAATTTAGGGCTTCTGATTCCAAGCCTGGTATTCTTGCTTACTTTGCCAGTAAAATTGTTCACTGTGCTGTGAGTCTACATGCATATTTTAAGAGAGAAGTTCTTTAAACAGCACAAATGAAATCAAGTTGAAGAGTCAGCTCAGGGAGTCACCATCACTTGACGGCTGACAATATGTAAATGGTAAAATAAAGAACATCATTAAACTCAAGGGCATGTTTTAATAACAGTTAATTAACTTTTACAAGACCATCAGCAAATATTTTCCCTGTGCTGAGATGGGTCCTAGGAAAACCATTTAGAATACAGAGCCCCAGGCGGTCAGTGCAAATGGGATTTCTCCCAGCAGCCTCCTTTATAGTGAAGAGTTTGTCTGTAGAAGAATCTGCTCACCCTCCTTGGTCTCACCTTGCTGACATGCACCATCATCAGCTAATAGGGTGCATATTGGCTGACAGAATTTAACGTGCCCCTTGCTTCTCCCAGTGGGAGTCATTTCAGTATCTAGTGAGAGCATCCATTCAGACTTGCCACCTAACTTTCATCCTCCAACTCCAACTCTCCCTGGTCAGCTAGGCTACCATATTCTCTGAGAAGCAAGTGGCTGCATTGTGGACCTTAAAGCACAACTTTAAAAAGTGTACACCTTTTCTGGGGCTCAAAACCAGAGAGGGTTTCAGCCAGAGATACCAGCTACTGTCTCCAGTCTTCTGAGTCCCTGTCATATGGACAATAGACTTGTTCCTTACAGACAAAGGAACAGTGGACAGAAATGATAGGAAGTAAAACAGCCATTCTTCTATGCTCAAAGTAGGGTCACACAGAAGAGGATAGAGAAAATTCTGCCTCAAGTGAGCTGATCAGGCCAGAAATCTGATGCATTAAGAATATGCCTACAGGTACAAGGTGGATTACAGATGTTCTTATGGCTTATATCTGGATGTCTCCCCCAGTGCATCGTGCTGTCACAGGTGTGACTTTTCAGAGGTGACTTGATCTAGGGTGTGTGATGCTGGGATCAAGGATGTGATGCTGGGATTGATTTACAGTGCGATGCTAGAATTAAGGCTGTCCCACACCAGATATGAGTGCTACTTGCCCTGAGAGGGGGTAGCTTGGCTAAGATATAAGGGTCAGAAACAGGTTCACTGGTAGTCATTTGCTTCCTCACTACTTCTCTCCTTTGCTGCCTTCCTACCTTCTTCCCACCATGAACTGTTTCTCCTGTATGATATCCCCCTGCATATCACCCTACCTTGGAACCAACCAACTGTGGACTAAAACCTCTACAAACCGAGAGCTACATAAACCTTTCCTCCTTTATCTTTGGG
Source organism: Dolichotis patagonum (assembly GCA_004027295.1). Taxonomy (NCBI): domain Eukaryota; kingdom Metazoa; phylum Chordata; class Mammalia; order Rodentia; family Caviidae; genus Dolichotis; species Dolichotis patagonum. The sequence goes on from PVJX010003914.1 coordinate 68,195, forward strand.
TGTTGGTGTCTTCCGTGGTATCAGCAACAAGAAAAGTAACCGAGACAGATGGTACAGCATGTCTCCCATGGGTATTAGTCTTAGATGGCAGAACACTTACCTTACAGGTGGGAAAGTCTCTGTGAAGCCAGGTATTTTGATTCCAGGTTCCCAAGGCTGGTCCCCAGATGCCAGGCCAGGCAGACCCCTCTCAGATAGACTAGGGAATGCAGTGAGTGCTGTGCTTGCTGGCCCACCTCGGCAGGGCACCAGATGCAGGGAGAGTGGGCCAGCATGTGGAGTTCAGTGAGGTGGGCTCTGTAGCACTTCAGGAAGAACCCAAGCTTCTGAAACAGAAGCTCAGCTGTGTGTGGACAAGTAAAGTAACCTCTCTTAGCCTCCACTCCGTCCTCTGTAACACTGGCTCTCATATTGTGAAATGACAGGTGTTGGTGCACATCAACCACAGAGCATGGTGTCAGCATAGCCGTTCCTGAGTATGTTCAGTAGTGAGCCTGTTCACCTCTTCCATCCCACCACATCTTCGAGCATTGCTTTGAGTGCCGTCCCTCTCCAGGCATTCACAGCCTCACTGAGTTGTCACTCAAGGAGCAGCTCATCCATGTAACCTCATCAGGAAGCCCCAGTACAGTCTGGCTGTTCTGTCTCACAGCAGTAGGGCTGGCCTTGTCCTCAGAGTGGGGAATTGCTGTGCTTCCTTGGTGTGTACTGGGCCACAGGTCCCAGGACCCTTCTTACAGGTGGAGCCCCAGTCACCTAGTGGAGGTGCTGTGCTGGGGCCACATTGTCAGGCTGCAGTAGGATGTAGAGCTGGTCTTGCCTCCTGCCAGGATTTCTGCTAAGGAGTTGCTCTCACCTGACTTCTGAGTGTCTGACTAGAGAGATAGCAGAAGCAGCAGCAGCCATCATCTCTGCAGTCGCGTTTGAGCAGTGAAAAGCCTCAGCCCCTTTATCCTGACCCGGGTTCCAGCCAGCTCTCCTAGGAAGCCTCACCCGAGGATCCATCTGGTGCCAGGACCTGTCACCCCCATCATTCCTCCATCTTACCCACAGCAGCATGTGACTCATTCTGCCACTTTGTCTTATCACACAGATTAGCAGAGAGGAAGCCTGGAATGTAGAGGCTAAAGACCAGGCTTGGAGCCCCAGCATGGCTGCTTGCTGGCTGGTGACCTTGAGCAAGTGACATCCTTTTGAAACTTCTGCTTTATTGCAGAAGATGGGGGAAAGAGAATAGCTGTCCTTTCTACTTAATAGTGTATGTGTGAAGGCTGAATAAGATAATGATAACTCAGTGTTTATTTTCTTGAGAAGCCTTTAAAGCAAGCCAGAGGTGAATTTGAGAAATGAAAATATTTTTATAGCCCCGTAGAACAGGTGTTGGCCAGTCTTCTTATCCAGTTGGTGTTGGTGGTGAAAGTGAGCCCCTCCCTGGACCCCCCGTGTCAGTGCTAAGCTGGATGTTACCCTTCTGGGTCCCTCTCGGTTCAGTCCCCACTAGAACATGAGCAGACACACAGGCAGTCGGGCTGTGACCTCATGGGCTGCAGACTTGGGGGTATGTGGGCATCCGTGTGAGATACAGGAGCCAGACTTCACCTCTACTCCTTCCAAGGCTGGGAGTTAAAGCGAATATCAACTTTTTGGGGATTGAGTTTCCGACTTAAAAAAAAAAAAGCAAAAAATTTATTGAAAATCTAATTAAAATTTGTATAAAATTCCAATATCCAAAGGGGTATTTTTATAATGCTAAATGTTCTCACTCAGGAGCATATCTTTTCTTTAAATCTGCTTTTTATCATCCAAGAAAACATTTTTGAAGTATAACAAGCTTATTAAAAATACACAAGTCCTGGCATAGAGCCTGATGGGTTTCTACAAAGTAAACACCCCCTTCAAAGTAAAGGTTCTCTCTTTTCATCTTACCCCACTCAGGAGACCATAGTCTCACTTTTCACAGTGTAGATTAGTTGGTATACTTCATTTGCTCTTTTATCTAACTGAATCATGTTATATTACACTGTTTTTCTATGTCTTCCAGTCAGAGTTCAGGTTTATCCACACTTTGGTATGTAGCTATGGTCATTTCCTCTCATGGTTATATAGTATTCTATTCTGTGACTATCCACAATTTTTTTCAGTCCTTTTCCAAGGAGTTGATGGACATTGAGTGACTTTTGGTTGTGAGCTATTACCAGTAGCAAGGTTATCAACATTTCTATATGTGACTTTTAGGAACATGTACACATTTCTCTCATGGGTATAAGAATGGAACTGATGGACACTAAGAGTTGTGTAGTTTTCTTCTTTATAAGTTCTGTAAGTTTCATGTATAATGTATCCCCAGATATCTATGATTTTGTTATTGTTATAGATAGAATAAGGCTGAGGATGTGGCTCAGTGGTAGGGCTCATGCCTTATGTGCACAAGGCCCTGGGTTCAACCCCCTGTACCACAAAAAAGCAAAAAAAAAAAAAAAAAAAATAGATGGCATATTCTCATTTTATTGTTTCACTTTTTAAAATTAATTTTAATTGACCAAAAGTAGTGTGTATTTATCATGTACAGTACAACATGATGTTCCAAAAAGGCTAGCTTAAGATAATTATCAAAATTTTTATTAGTACATGTTTGCAATATATAATGACTACTTTTATTGTGGATATTTGGTACTTTTTTTTTTTTTTTTTGGTACCGGGGATTAAACTCACAACCTTTTGTGCTTGCCAGGCAGGCCTTTACACCACTGAGCTAAATCCCCAGCCTGTTACATGTTTTTAAGATTATTATTGCTGAGGAAAAATTCACATCTGAATATTTGGACTAGCCTTTTATCAGTTTTTTATTAATTATAATAGATATTTTAAAAACAATAGTGTTTTAGGTTTTCTGAATATCCAGTATCATCAAAAAGGTGATTTTTATCTCTCATTTTACCACATTGATGTGATTTTCTGGCTTTACTACATTAGTTTTAGTAAATTATGATAAATAATGATAGTGATTACTGTCATCTTTATGTAGTCCTAAATTTTAATTGAAATGGTTGCAGAATATCACTGTTTACAGCTTACTTCCTGTTGAGCTTTGGTAAATAGATTTTTAAATGTTGTATAAGTAGTTTCTATTCCTGGTTTTTAATTAGAAATTATTCAAATTTTTAAACAGCATTTGTTTAGCATGTATTAATTATACTTACTAATGGGGTACAGTGTGATATTTCCATGTATGCATGTGCTCATCAAATCTAATCTCCCTTTATCTACATTATGTCCTGGCCCCAGAAATGATCTGAAGTTTGCCAAGTGCCTTTTCACCTTCTACTGGCATGAACCTACGGCTTTTCCCACTTTCTTTATGTTCGCCACAGATAATGCTGTTGCACTATATCACAGTTCTTAAACAGATGTAGTGGTAACATGTTGTATTCTTTTGATGCTTGCCTAGATTCAGTTCAATAATTTTTAAAAGCACCCTTTGCAATAATTTTTTTAATTTTAAAGATAGTAAAATCCAACAAAACAAAACAGAACAAAGCGAATCAAAACAAAGCAGCAAAACTGGTACAGAGAACTGCCAGGCAGGTGCTTAGGCTACTGAGCTAAATCCCCGGCCTCTGCAGTAATTTTAGTAAATGAGAATTGTAAGCTTATGGGCTGTTTTCTTCAGGTTTGGGTAATTAAAATTATGGTGGCTGCATTGCATTGATTGGGAAGCTCACTCTCTGTCTTTTAGTATGACATAGAATCATGTAAAGAATCTTGGAATTATCTGTTACTTAAAGGTTAAATAAAATTCAATCAATCTTCTCCTAGTGCCATTTTCAATGGTAGCTCTTTGATCATCTGTGCAGTGTTTTCTTGGCAGCTTGCCTATTCAAGTGTTCCTTGTGTTGAGTCAGTTTTGGTGATTTATGAATTTATGAGATTTTAAGATTTGTGGCCATAGGAAGACTGTGTATCTCCTCCGCAGCTATGATGAGGTCTTCTTTCTTGTTTCTGTTCTTTTTCTCTTAACTGGCTTTATTAAGATTTATTTTTGTTTATTTAGATTTTGCATTTTTATAGTTTCTACTAGTTTCCTATTTCTATTTACTATTTTTAATATTATCAGTTTCAGCATCTAACTTTATTAATTTAAAATTGTAGACACTTTTGATTTGTTTTCATAATTTCATGAGAGGTCCAAATTTACTTTTCATATTTCTTCATTTCATCTTTGAATTTCCTCTGAGTATAAATTTTTCTCTATTTCATGGAAACTGGTATGCAGTTCTTTCTTTTAACTGCTTTTTAGATGGTGCAGAATTTCTTTTCTGACTTCTTCTTTAATCTTCATTTACCTAGCAGTGGGTTTCTTCATTTCTAAATAAATATTTTTCTTCTCACTTTTTTTGAGGTACTGGATATTAAACTCAGAGCTTCATACATTTTGGGGAAGTGCCCTACCACTGATCTGTCGCCCAACCTTCTCATCTTTGTTTAATTTTCAAGTTTATTGACTGTGATCAAAGGTTGTAGTCTTCAAAACTTCTTTCTTTGAAAAGTTTGTTAAGGATTAGCTCTTTGACCCAGTACATGCTCAATTTTTGTAAATAACCCAGATTCCTTAAAAGGGTCCTTTCTATATTCAAAGAATATGAGGCCCTACATATATCTAATACAACAAATTATTATATTATTCACTTTCTCTCACCTTAAGCTATGTAAAATTTTATACTAAAATTTTGTTTATTCCTCTTTTAGTGAAACGTGCTTTATATATTTAACCTCTGTGTTTATCTGGGTTTCTAGTGGTTGTAGCTTCATAAAATGTTCTTGTTACCATTACAAATATGTTGATTGTGTGCAGTGTTCATTTCCCCTTCTCAAATTAATTTTTATGCCTCTACTTTCCTTCTGTTTACATGTGCCTGGTGTCTTTTTACCTAGCCATTTGTTTTCAACATTTCTCTATACCTTTATTTTTAATTATTTTTCTTGTAAGCATTGTGTACCAAGGGCTTTGTTTTTGCTTTAGTTTTTAACCTTATTTGATATCTTCTATTTTTAATGAGAGATTTAACCCATTAACTAATGTACTTAATTTTATTCTGTCCATCTTATAACATGTTTATAATTTCCTTTCATCATTATTTCTTTTTCCCTCTTTGTGCTGATTTGAAATAGTTGTCTTGCATTTCATTTTTTTTTCTGATGTTAATTTGAAAGTTCTCCACTTCTCCATTTCATTAAAGGTTGCATTCTTTTCCGCCTAACTCATAATCAAATACATGTTGCTCCCCTGTCATTTGAAATCAAGATAACACAAGATAACAACTTTCCCCTCCAACAAGCTCCATTTTCTTCCTTACTTTTCATGCTTTAAAGAGATGAGATGTCTAGAATTATTTCCTTGTCCCAGACTTAAAATGAGACCTTAAGATACTTTTATTTCCTTCATCTTCAATTCCTTGATTTTGTTCGGGTCACAGAATGGTTTTGGCTCTGGGCTGTTGCTAGAATTTCCCTCTAGTGCACCCTTTCTATTTGCAGAGTCCTCATTTAGCTGTGCCCTTCCTGGAGCATCACCCATGTCCATGCAGATTTAGGAGAAGGGAGGGCACAGGTGAGGGAGCAAACTTCTTTACTCATCTTGCTTTCCTGACCAGTTCATTTCCCTTATGTTCAGGTCTCTATTCCAGTGCATTCACTGGTTGTTACTTCAAGTTATTAGCCATTGATAGGATATGTGGGTGATAAACTCAGAATGTTTGTATGACTGCAAAGATCCTTTACCCTAAAAAAGTGACAGGCAAACTGTCTCAGGGGCTTTGATTCTCTTTTCTGAGCAGTCTATAAATGATATTCCACTCTCTTTTAGTGTATAGTGTTTTGAACAAGAAGTTTTTATCACTGTTTCCTCTAGGTGGTACGTTCTTTTTTTTTTTTAATTTTTAAACAAAAACAATGATACAGAATCTCAAAAATAACATAATAAGAAATTAACAATGGTTAATATATTGCATACTATTACCTTCAAAGTAGTTGCTCAGATTATAAGATATAGGCATAAAAATAATCTAACAGTGAAAGCACAAACCATTCTTTTTGATGAACTAACAGAGATTAAGCGTACAGTTACCTGTTTTGTGTATGTATGTATTTATTTATTTATTTATTTATATAGTCTTTTTCCCTTCTTTCTTGTCTCCTTTCCCTCATCCTAGTTAGTCGTTCTTTCTGTTTGAGCAGTTTCTTCCCCTTATACTTTCACAATATCTATTGTACATTTTGAATCCAATTTACTCTTGCAGTTTTTTTTTTTTACACTAGAGAAACCATACGATGTTTAAACATGTGAGTCTGATTTATTTTACTTAGAAGTATGGCCTCAATTTGCGTCCATTTACCTACAAAAGCCTCACGTTTATCCTTCTTTATAACTGAGTAGTACTCTATTATATAAAAATACCACATCTTTTTTTATCGGGCATTTGGATTGTTTCCAAGATTTAGCTATACAAATTGTGATGCTATAAGCATGGGTGCATATATATCCCTGTAGTATGATTTTTTTCAATTCTTCTGGGAAAATACCCAGAAGAGGAATAACTGGATTGAATAGGACTTCCTATTCAATCTCCACGCTGATTTCCAGAGTGATTTCACCAGCCTACATTCCCACCAACAGTGGAGAAGGGTTCCTTTTTCCCCACAGAACCACCAACCTTTGCTATTGGATGATTTTTTATGATAGCCATTCTTTCTGGAGTGAGATGGAATCTCAGTGTTGTTTTAATTTGCATTTCTCAAATGATCAGTGATGCTGAATGTTTTTTCATATATTTATTTGCCATATGTATTTCCTCATCTGAGAAGTGCAGATTCATCTCAGATGCCCATTTTTAGATTCAGTCTTTGAATTTGGGAGGCCTGATTTTTTTTCAGTTCTTTATATGTTCTAGATTAAAGTCCTTTGTGGATATTATGTTCTCTTTACCAGGAAGTTTTTAAGGCTTGTGTTCATAGTCGAGTTGAGGAATTGCACCAGGATGACTATGTGTATGTCTTTTCTTGTCCTTCTTCCCAGAACTTTGTGAATCTTTTAAATTTGTAGACTCAGGTCTTTTTTCAGCTCAGGGAAGTATCTTTTATTTATCATTTAATTATTAGTTGTCCTACATCAGTTCCCTTTTCTTCTTCTAGAACTCCCAGTATGCCTGGTTAGATCTCTCTGGGTCTATACTCCGGGTCTTTTATCTTTTTCCTTATAAATTCTCTCTTTGTAGTTTGCTCTCCACTTGGAGATAGTTTTTTGTTTGGTCTGCCAGGCTGTTCATTCCCATCTCAGCAGGGACTCATCCCCTATAGTTGCAAAACATTGTTTTAATATGTAGATCTTTTATGTCTGTTCTGAATTGCTCTTTAGGTTCCTGCAATTTTCTGTTTTTGTCATTTATATCCTGGAGCAGTTGTACTTTGCTGTACATGTGCGTTATTTGTTCTGCTAGATCATCTTCTGCTAGGACTTGGTGAGCTGTTGTGAGTGTGCTTTGTTCCTTGCTGGTACCTGTGGTAGGTTATGGCATCTAGACTAGCAGTATAGTACAGCTGGTGGAGATGGAGCTGTCCTCCCCTTTCTGGGCCAATGGTGTGAGATAGGCGAGTCACCAGGTTGCTCCTCAGACAGCCAGAGGAATCCTTTCTACATCTCCTGGTTCTCCTGCAACCCCAGGAGCAGGGATTTGCAGCCCACTTGTTCAGTGATTACTTGGCCTTCTGTTTTCCAGGGAGAAGTACGCCAGGCAAGCAAAGCCAGCTGTCCCTCCCCTCCCTTCATCCCAGTCCTCCACCCTCCCTGCCATTCACACACACACACACACACACACACACTTGGAGTCCACCAATCTTTTGGTCAAGCATGTCTCAGTTTCTATGACTTTTTTTCCTTTTTAAAATTTTTTAAAATTATGCAGAATGACAACAAAAAAAAGAATAAAAATGATGATACAGGATTTCAAAACAAAATAATAGGAAATTGACATTAGTTAATATATTGTATATTCTTGTTTGTTTGGTTGGTTGGTTTTGTTTTTGTACCAGGAGTCAAACTCATGACCTTGTGCTTACCAGGCAGGCACTATGCTGGTGTCCCCGGCCCCTAACATATTGTGATTTTCAAAGTAGTTGTTCAGAATACAAGATTTAAGCATGAAAAAATGATCAAACAATGAATATATGTAATCTTTTCCCTTCTTTCTTTTCTTCTTTCCCCTATCTCAGTTCTTTTCTTTCAAGCACTTTCATTCACTTTCATTTTCATGATATCTATTGTACATTTTGGGTCTTATTTATCTTTCACGGTTTTTTGTGGGGTTTTTTTTTTTTTTTTGTGGTGCTGGGCATTGGACTCCAGGACCTCGCACATGCTAAGCAAGTGTTCTACTGCTGATATTTACCCCCAGCCCCATCTATGATTTTTGATTATTTTTCCAAAAGTATCTAAAGCTGATCTCCAAATAAAAAGGAAACATCTCTGCACAGGTTTTCAGCTTTATTTCCCACTTGGATGCCCATCTACCCCAAGGCCTCAGAAGTTCTCTGAGCTTGAGTATATAGAACAGAGGTTTCAACCTTTTTCAGGTTTCCGTGTTCCCAGAATCCCTGTCATCTTATCGCAGCTGTTAATGGCTCAGTTAAAGACTAGAGGACTCACTGTTGCTGTCACTCTCTGGACAGGCTCTCCCTGTGGCTGGTACAGGGCTTCTAATCATCTCTCCCAGACCCTGCTACTCTACTTGAACCAGATTAGATGCTGAACTAGATTCCAGAATCCTATACTCAGGGCTCCTCAGCCTTTGGGCTGGGCACTGCTGACACCCATGATTATTTCTGGTGGTATAAGGACATGTTGAATTCCATGGGGTGGAAAAGTTGGGTTTTTTAAATTCTTTTTCAGTTCTGATTATGACAAATACAGAGTCTTGAGTTTAGTGTTACTATCAGTGTCTTTGACACCTTTTATAACACTAAACTCACTTTTAACAAGAAAGAATGTGTCTTGCTCAGAGTCTTTGGTACGCAATAATGTTGGGTATGGCTGATGTGAATAGGTTGGGAGGGAAAATCGGGAGTCCAGTCATTTATTCAGCAGTACCTAGGGCACGCCTGAGTGGAGATGTTGAGTTAACAATCCAAGGTTTGAGCCCTGGGATGCTCCACTATCTGGAGATTGCACTCCTTTGTCTTTGCCAACTGGTGCAGAAAGTACCAGTCCTACTTGGTGGCCAAGTGCCTCTACACTGGCCAGCTCAAGAGAGTTGCTTTCCCATTGCTTCTGGCCCCTTGACAGCAGCCCAGGCCAGGTGATTGTCATTAGTGCTCCATATGTCTGATCAAGTAGCACTTAGTACACACATGGACAGCAGCCAGAGTTCCACCTGAGTAGGACCTTCGCGTTGGCCATGTGTCTTGATGAATCTTTAGGATATGTGGTATCCTCCAGTAAGGCCGCATGAAGAGAGGCAAGCAAGCTGGACCTGTTTCACAAGTTTCAATGTGTTTCATACTAAATGTTGCAGATCACTGGTCCTGTCTAATTCTTATCTATTGTATTTATTATGCTAACAAAAAAAATTACCCACTTGAAGGAAAAGGTTTCATCCAGGAAGGCAGGTCCATATGTTCAGTCTTTTAGTAGAAGCCAAAAATCAGTATGTTTTATAAAAAATCTTCTGATTTATCAATGTTTCCTTCTCAAAGGGAAAGGAAGGAAGAAGAATTCAAAACCACTGCAAGCCAAACAAAATGTATCTCCATTGCCTACATCCAGGCTACAGATGACCACTTTCTTCTGCTCTATGATAGTGGGCTACTTAATACCTTCCCCATTACTGCAGCAGAGTTTCTTTGGATTTGTTGGGGTAGAGGCTACGAGAGGACTCTGCCTCTGTTCCCAAATCTGCTTCTTGCCAGCTGTGAGATATGGGCCAAGTACTGAGTTTAGCTCCCTAAGCCTCAGTTTCCTCATCTATAAAATGTGGGTAACTATGTTACCTATGACATTTGTTATAAGGACTGAATCAATAAATATACATACATGCTTAGCACAAAGTTGATGTTTAATCAATAGAAATTGTTATTGTTGTTCAGCAACAAGGAAATGCTTAGAAAACCTAAAAGAGAGTGTTAGGTGTTTGCCACTGTTAGGAATTGCTGTGGCCCCTCAGCCAGATCAGAATATTTCCCAGGTGAGGGAAGCAGCAGGCTTCACGAAGGCCTCTGTTTTCTCATATTTCTTTTGTCCCTGCCATGAGACTGGTGGTAGTATTAGTATCACTGAGGTCCTAGGACTTGCTGGTCAGGAAGAGAGGGTGTGGAGTCCCTGCAGCATCCCTGGGGGCTGGTGTCAGAGGTGAGCCTAGCTGCTGTCCTCACAGTGGCCCTGAGAGACTCTGACAACAGCCTCTGGGCCACCAGGACTGAGGGGTGGCCAAGAGACAGAGAGGGTTTCCTTTACTTCCACTGAGGGAAACGAATGGAATGTTGGAGCAAGGATTGACTGGTGAGTGAGAGGAGAGCAGGGATAATTTCAGCGTGAAATTAGGTGGGGCACTCCCTGGCATTATGGCCCAACAGTCCTGTTGGTGTTTCTTATTTGGCCCTGGGAACATCATACAGTTGAGGCCGCCCCTTATGCAGACTTCATTCTTTGTGGGCAGTGCTCCAGGCACATGCCTTGCTTCGGATGCTCTCCTACCTGAGCCCCAGAGCTTGGTGTCAGTTGGAAATGACTGGCTTTCCTCCCGCACTGGGAAGCAGAATATTTGGACTCTCACTCTTGGAGGGGCAGCTGAAGAGCCACAGGGACATTTTATGAGCAGTGGGAGTCAGCAAGTTTGAGCTGGAGCTGGGTCAAGCAGGAGCCAGTACGGGAAGAACAGCCCGGTTAGAGGTTTGAGAGCAGGCAGCATCTCCTCAGGAAGACCCATCAGAACTGAAGCCACACCCGTAAAGTAAGACCACAGGATCTGATGGTCTTGCATGCAGTGTGAATGTCACTTCCTCCTCAGAGAACATGACCTACTCCTCTCAGGCAAATGCCATGCCTGGCACTTGGGAAGAATGGAATAAATGTTTATGGAATTGAATTTCATTGTTGGAAGACCTAGCTGTACCTCATCTGATGCTAGAGAATTGTATGTGTTTTCCCTCATCCCAGTGTCCCTCCCAGTCCCTCACCACCCTGCTCCACACCATCCTGCTGAATGTTTGTTTTGGAGCTTGAGGCTCAGTAGCTACTGCAATGGCTTTGGACAGTTGTCTCAGCATTGCAGCCTATGGTGATAATAAGCAAAGGTGAATGTGATGGCAATACAGCAGGTTCAGGAATCTCCCTGTGGTCAGTCTTCATCCATCATTCGTTGTTTACTCTTCCAGCAACGTGTGGCTGGCACTGTGCCAGGATGAGGCAGACCTGGAATAAGCGGTTCATAGGAGGGCCAGGCTACAAAACTGAAAAGGGTTGAAAAACAAGAAAGAGGTTATGGTTAATGAGAAATCTCCTGATTGTTGGAAACTTTTCTCAGTGTAAAAGTTTTTAAATGCTTTTCCTCCTCTTCTCCAGTCAGTCAGAAGTCTTGTCCCTCACCAGCCAGCTCTCCTGCCTCTGCGCGTGTGTAAGGTCATCAGAGTTCATTAGAAATCGTAGTCTGCAGTCTGGAGTGGTTAGGAGTGCGAACTCTTGAGTGCATCTACATTTACTGGTCATATTGCCTGGGGGACCTCGTGCACTTCTGCTGTTTGTTTCTACTGTTCAGAACGGAGTGCATGCTGGCACTTGCAATGCTTTTACTGAGGCTGGTTCTGGATGTGAGGCCCAGCCTCTGAGCACTATTGCAGGATCATAATCATGTGTGCCGCAAATGCTCTTAGCCTGCACCTGAAGGGGTAGACAGGTACTGGCCATCCCTGTGCTTTTCTAGGGCCTGGTGCTTGCTGTTCCAGAGCAGCAGAGTGTGGAGAAATTGGGCCTGGACAGTAGGCAGAGTACGTTTTTTCTTTTATGTCTGCCCAAAACCCAAATGAGGTAAGTCTGAGAGAACAGACAGAGCCTCAGGCTGGCAGCTGGAGAGGGTGGTTCTCCTCAAACTGTCTTGCACAGGAACCTCTTTTGGTCCTGATTCTGATATGCAGTCCATTAGCCACTGGCCCCTGGATGAGAAACAGGTCTGTCTCCCAGTAGAGGCCAGGAACCCTGAGGGGCAGGGCACCACCTGCCCTCCTGCTGACCTCATAGACCAGCAAGGACACTATCAACAGAGCTCCAAGTCCCAGATATGCTGACCCCAGCCTTGGCAAAAATAGGCAGGAGATACAGGGAGGTCTTCTGAGGGTCAGCCACACCTACAGCTAGAATACACAACTTTGGCCTTGAGAGCCAGAGCACAAGCCCCACCTGAGCTTCCCCAGAGAGGAGAATCAATGTAGGAGCCCACAAAGTGATTTTTGTGGACTCTCTGTTTTGGGCATACCACACCATCGTGGTTATTAATGAGGAGCTTCCATCTACTCAAGAAAGGCCCAAGTGGGAAACCCAGGAGGCCATGGTGGGGCTATTTAAATCCACCACACAGAGAATGGCATCCTTTCTGGGCCACATCCACCCACCAGGAAGGGAAAGCTGGCAGGCCTAGATTTTGTTGCATTTTTCTGTGACTGTCTAGCAATTCCCTCACCTGGAATTCTCCCTGACTCTCTTTCAAAGGCCCAGCAAAGGGTTTATATAGAAGGAACCAAAAGAATATGCCTCATGCCACATAATCACAGAGACTTGGGTCTGGCCAAGCACAGACATGGCCCTCTTTGTCCAGCAAGAGCTGGTGTGGCAACTGACCACTACTGTTTAGTTTGGGGGAGACAGGAGTTTCCCTGGAGAGGAATGCACATTCAGACTTGCTTTTGGCAGGCATTTCCTTAAGCATTTATCCCGGAGGGCATGGGAACTCATGAGTTCCCCGAAGAACCCCTGTCTAGGGTGATCTGTACCTTTTGCCTTGAACTTTCCTCAGCAGGAAGATGAGATGGGAGCTTTTTGTTGGGGAACAAACACCTAAAACTGTCAATCCTCTGGGGCAGTGCTTAGGAATCTACATAGACATCTCACAGCTCTCACTTGCGCATCTGCCAAGTGACCTGAATCAGAGAGCAGATGATTCTTTTCTCTGCCCCTTTGTCTCTGCAGACCCAGGGTATTTGCGTGTCCGTCCCTGCCCAATCATGTGATACAGAGAACAACAAACCTTTATTTTAAAAGACCAGGAAGGAAAAAATCAAGGGCCTATGAAGAGCATTCCCCAGGCTACCTGGGTCTGTCATCTAGAAAAGAAACAGGGGAGTGGGCTTCTTAATGTTTTGGGGACAGGAGAGCAGGGAGGAGCCTCTGGGGCCTGAAATACCTGCAAGAGAAAGTACTCTCAGCCTGCATGGCTGATGTGCAGTGCGACTGGAACAGGTGCTGTCCTGCGATGTCAGAGCCCTCACAAGCCATGCAGTAACTAGACCCCATTTCCAGCTCAGCACATCTGTACGAATGCCCTGCTGCCATCCTTCCGAAGGAAATTCCAAAGGATTTGCAGCTTTACTACCAGCATGAGAATGAGACTCCTGGTCACTAAGAACAGAAACCTGCTCTAGAGTGACTAAAGCATGTCGCCAAGGGACATCCTGGCTTCAGGCATGACTGGAGCCAGGTGTGTGCTGTACTGACCGATGAGATGTGGATCACTACTCAGCTCTGGAAGTACGAGTAGGCTAGGAGTAGGAAGAGTCCTCAGAGTGGGAAGAAGGATGGTACCCCTAAGGGGAGTTGAGATTCTGTCTCCAAGTTAAGGGAGACAGAAGCTGAGCAAGCAGGAACAACAGATGTCCACTACAACCCGTGTCTGCCATTTACAAAGCTCATCCTTGCTCATTGGCACATTTTGCAGTGAGTCACCACTGTGACCCACAGTGAGTAGTTAGAGAGCCAGGAGAAGCCCAAATAGGAGCCCTCCCACAGTCTGCCAGAGTCCACCTGGGTCACATGGATGACAGTCTTCAGATGAATGTGCTGGAAAGGAGAATGTTTTAGGTAACTGGTTGGCAAAAGCCATCTAGAGAGCTCCCTGCCAAACACAGCAGGATCCAGAAGTCCCTTTTCTCTTGCCTATTGGTCATGAGAGCACATCCAGTGGCTCATAAACAGGGAACACAAATAATGAGCAAGCTTACTGTAGACTGAAGAGGATGAGCAAAGTAACCACAAACGACAGTATTGCTCATATATTAAGCATCACATCCTAATACAAACACTTCATTTCATTATGTCTTCAGAAGACAAAAGGACAGTCTAGCAGCTGCCCTAATCAGGTAGGTGGGAAGCCAAATATCTGACTTAGATCTAGGCAGCAACACTGACATTGAACCAATTCTCCCCACTTACAGGTTTTTACTGTGTTAAACAAAAGCTCATGTTTCATTGTAAAAAGGGGCTCAGAACCTATAAAGCTCTCTGTCATGGCTTTGCAGCATAGCCAGTAGATTTAATAGTTGGGCTCTGGGTTTTCTCATAAGTGAGCTCAGATAGGATGCCGTGGGTGACTGTATGTCCTGACCCCAAGAAACACTATGAGAACCAAGGTGCCAGGGCTCAGGGCAGGGGTTTGCCAGGAAGTACACTTAACATCACTGAGAAAAGAGTCACAGGCTCTGAGCCTTGAGGGTGAAGGTCATTCACCACCCAGCCCAGAAATTGGATTGCAGGGAGGGGTGCAGAGAGGAAAGTGGTGAGGAGAAGTGTATGCTCAGCAGGACTCACAGCTGAAAAGATGCCTGTCTTCAAGAAAGGACCAGGTTATAAGCAAAATCAGCACCTTAGAGCTGAAGGGTCCTACAACTGCCACACTTGACATTCAGCCAACATTTATTGAACAGTGGCCAGCGAGCAAAATAGACGAGGACCTTGTCCTCACATTGATAGGAAGGAAACCCATTGTATGTGTGTATACAGTATATGTATATATTATATACCACATATGTAGTTATTGTAGGATACATGTCATGAAATAAAATCAGGAAGGACAAAGGCAGGGAATAATGGGGATCTGAGGAATGACCTTTGAACAAAGCCCTGAGTGTCTCAAGTACACAGGTCTGCATTTCAGAGGTTCTCACTTTTGTCTGCCAAGAACCATTTGATGATTTGCTCCCAGGAATCTTCATGTTTACTGAACTTTTAATCCCCCAAAAGGCTGCTTTTGGCAAAGACACAGACACAAATGTGACCCCGGAGCTTGATCAGCCCAGCTGACCATAGGAAGATGACACAGATCCAAAAGAAACATCTGACCTGCCTGAGAGATTGGGCAGTACACAGAGGAAATGCATCCAGAGCCCTGGTGACTTGTTGAAGCTTATGTCAGCGGGTCCATGGCAGAGCCAAGACTAGACTCCTTGCTTCGTCTGCCCATTTCTCAGGTTACAGTGTGTTACTAGTTGGTGGCACAAGAGCCTGGTCTTCTGTCTCCAAGTCGAAGGCACAGTCCAAGGCCAAGGCCCCAAGACCCAGGTCAAAAAGAAGGCAAGGGGTAACACTCTGGAAGGCAGCAGTCTGAGCGTCTCTCAGCCTGCATGCACCCTACCCCCTCCTCAGAGCCATGCACCCAGGGAAGGGCAGGGCCCATGATGCTTCCCAGATAAGGCCCACAGAGCTTCTATGCCACAATCACAAGTCCCAGCCTCGGTTCTGACTGTCTGGTGACAATTGGCAGCTGACATCTTTGCTTCTGGCCAGCTCAACCCCTTATTAAAAATGGCATCTTTGTAATAGAATTCTGCAAGTCACTGTCAACAGGACATATTCTTTGTTTTGTACTAGTCATTCCTTGGGGAATTAGCCTATTACTCTTACTTCGGAACTCTTTAAAATACGTCCTTCTGTTCTATAGTCTTCTAAGAATAACAAGTTTAAAATATAGCATTTATTACTAAGGGCTCTTATTTGTTATTTAAATAATCTTTTGTATCACACAACTTCACTCTACACAACTAATTTTAAGTCGGGTTTTTTTCTTCCTGCTTCTTTTCAAATAGCCAAGGATCTCATTTGTGCTCTTGGCATCACACTAAGGTATAGGAATCAGCCAATCCGTCTTGGCGCACCCAGGCTTTGTTGCTCTTGCCTCTAAGAATAGGCTTATGACAGGTAGCCTCCTGATCTAGCTACAAGATCTAAAACTGGAAGGGGTCCCACCCAGGAGTCGCCCAAAAATCCCTGGTAGAGATTTGATTAAATCAACTCCTGGTCCATTCAGATGATGGTACAAAAGTAGCCGGTGAAGCCTTGGGTGATGTGGATCCAGGTGGATGATTTCTTCCTCAAGTCCTTTCTGGCCAGGCTGGACTGAGTTTGGTGCCCTGCTCTGCGCTCCTGCCACTCTGCACTTGAAAGCGGCTCCCAAGGGCAGGCACAGTTGTGTGCGTCAAGTTCACCCCACTATACCCAATGCCTGGCATGAAGAAGATACCTAAGAATCAATTGTTAGTGAGGTGTGGTGGTGTGTACCCATATTCCCAGCACTCTGGAAAGCTAAGGCAGGAGGATCCCAAATTCAAGCCCAGCCTGGGTAACTTAGCAACTTAGCAAAATCTAGTCTCAAAATTCAACCAAAAAAAATATTTTAAGGGCTAGGAATATAGCTCAGTGCAAAGTCCCTCAGTTCAATACCCAATATAAAAAAAAAAAAAAAGGAAGAAAGACAAGGGAAAGAAGGCAGAAGGAAGGGAAGAAAGAACAAAAGATACAATTGTTAAAATGAATGTCAAGTTCAGCATAAAGAAGAAAAGTCTGCAGCATGTTTCCATTTCAGGAAAAGCAGTATACATGTGGACTCCAGGGTAAAATGACTAAACTGTATATTAACACATGGATGGCGGTTCCTTCCTGGTTTATTTCTTCTCTTTTGCTTAGCCATGTGCATTGGAATCTGTAAGTGTTCCAAGAACAGACCTTTCCGTCAGGCCTGGAGAAGTCAGGGAAGGAGGAGGGGAAATTGCCATTTAAAAGTAATTCACGATGAGAACAGCATGGCAGGTGGGAGTCTGGTCAGTGTGGGAAGTACATCGATGAACATTTCTTTATTTTACAAGGTAGGCATTTGTTTTAGGGTATCGTTAAGACAGAATGTAACTAGTGAATTCACTGTACATGATTGAGCGTCTGTTGCCCTCTCTGATCTTGTCTTCCTACACCCCTTGCTTTCTGTGCCACTCTGTCCATTCTAACATCTCTGACTTCCTGCCATTACTTCAACATGCAAGGTGCCCTAGGCCCTTTGTACTTGCTGTTCTGTCTGCCTGAAACATTCTTCCTCACATAACTTCAAGCCCAACCCTCATCATTCAGCTTTCAACTTCACATTCTACTCCTTAGATCCTAACTACCCACCCCCATATCAGTTTCCTGTTTTGTGTTTACTGCCTGATAGGATTTGTTTGGTTGGCTGCTTAATTTTTATTGACTCCTCATAGACTCTGAGTCCTGGCAGCAGGGGCTGTGTCCATCCTCTTCACCACCATCTTCTGGATGCCATGTGGGTGACACCTGGCACAGGGAGGCCAGTTCTATGTGATTGGGGGGGTGGGGTTAGTGAAAGAATGAAAGAAGTAATCTTGGAGTGTCCCTGATCCTGTGAGCCAGGGAGCCAGGTGTTATGCCTGAGAAAATGTCTTAAAGTCTTTTCTCATTGCTGAAACAAAATACCCGACACCCAAAGTTAAAGGAGGAAAGGTTTATTTTGGCTCAAAGTTTATAGAGGTTTCAGTCCATAATCAGCTGGCTCCAAGGCAGAGTGGCATGGTGGAGGAGCATTACAGAGCAGGCAAGAGGCAGCAGCAGACAAGCAGCAAGCAGCGAAACAGCAAGTGATGGCATCAGCCCTCTTTTTGTCCCTTATATTTTATTAGGCTACAGCCCTTTAGGCAGGTAGTGCTCACACTGAGGGTAGAACATCCTTAATCCTAGCATCACATCGTTAATCCTAGCATCCCACCAATGACCACATGAGGCTTTGGGGGACATCTAAATACAAGTCATAACAGACAGTAAAACCTAACTTCCTAACAGGCCCTCCAGATCTCAGGGCCTCTGCTCTCTTGGGATTCTGGGAAATCAGAATACAGAGTTCTGATTGCTTTACAAACATACACATCTTACCTCTGCTCATCCAATGGATTCTGAGCCAATGTTTCAGAACATGGGTTCCCTCTACCCTTCTGTGCTCCATTCAGTTGGGTCCAGGGACTTTGCCCTGTGTAGGAGGGCATCCATGGATTAGGAAACAAAACCAGTGGTCTAGCTCTGCTTTGACACCAGTTTATCTGTGGCTTTTAAATAACATTAGTAGCTGGTACTTGTTAAACCTGACTGTGACCAGGTCCCTCCCCCCTCATTATTTAATACAGCCTGTAGCTCTTTAGAGAACAGTCATTGTACCCATTTTACAGAAGAGAGATCTGGACCCAGGAGGCTTGATAACTTGCCTATATGCCCACTGTTAATGAATAGGAGAGCCAGAGTGCATCTAATTGTTTAACAAAATACTCAATATATATTCATAGAATGAATGAACAACTGAATGAATGAATGGCGTGCTGTAGGGGATTTGGGCTGCTGCAGTTCCCACAGTCCCCTACCACACACCCATCCCCTCATCCTTCCAACACCCTGTACCCTGTGGACCACTGTATACTTCTCAGCTTAGCCATCACTCTTAGTGGTCTATGAATCAGGGACCAGGTCCCACCACAAATCACATACCACTGGCCCCAACACTTACTCCACATGAAAGGAAATGCAAGAGCTGTAGTGCTTGGGATGGGGGCAGGAGGAGGTCTCAGATGGAGCCATCTCTGCCTTTCTTGGCCCCTTACCCCCCACTGCTCCTGTTGTGTCCTGCCGTCACCTCTCACCCTGGCTGGTGTTTGTGATATTTTGCCCTGAACTAGCTTGCATCTTATAGTTTTTGCTTTAGAAGCTGCAGAAACCTCCCTCAGGAGGAATCTTGAGACTTATGTGAGGCCCAGTTCCAGAGCAGCCCTGCCAACTGGGATCCTGGCCACCAGCATGAGCACTGCCTTTGTTCACATAGCACACATCTCCCTAGTACCTGGCCTGGGCTCTGGAAGACACTAGAGGCCACCTGCATGTGTATTGCCTAGTCGTCAGCACCTGCTCCCAAGAGGCTGCCCTGCCCTGCATACAAACTTTTTCTTTTATTTTTATTATAGTTTAAATTTTCTCTTACCCCCATTACAGTTTAAATAACCATTTGGGAAATTACTCAATGTCTGTTTCTTCCACTTAGAATTTCAGCTTCTCATAGGATAGGAACTGGGTCTCTCAGTTCATTCCTGCATTCTCACCACTGGATAATAGTGTCTGGCCCTAGTAGGTATCCAAAGAATAGATGAAAACTAAATTAGGAACTCAATCAGTAAAGATCCTTGCAAAATATGCCCCAAAGAGTTCCCTGAAGTATTGGTAACTAGAGCTTTTAAGACAAAAAGGAAGGAATCTTTCTGTTTTGCATTTGGTTCAGTCTTTTTCCTACCTGGTATTGTCCATCACCTCTACCCAGGAGAGTGTCAAGGGATATAAGAGGCCTACAACAGAATGGAAAAGCCTCCGGGGACTTTCCATGCTATACCACAAATTAACATTTCCTTGTGGGCAATTTTTCTCTCTAAGTCATGATTTCCCACCTGGAAAATGTCTGTGTGAACTCCAAGCACAACCATTTCTTTGGCCCAAGTTTGGGACATCATTATAGAAGCATGATGTCTGTTACCACACAGCCCCAAAAAGGTTGACTTGGCAGCTCAGCAGGTCACCAGGACTTCCTTGATCTCTCTGAATATGGCGTCTACAGAGTGGTGACAGTTAACATCATGGTGATAAGATGGCTGCAAAGTCTCCAGCATTTTCTTCCTCACACAGCCACACATAAGGGCAGAAAGACAAGAAATGGCTGGTGGGAAAACAGCCATTTGTGAAACCACGAACAAGATGGGTAGGAAAGCAGTTCTCAGAAGCCTTACTTTATGGAGTAGGTAGGAAAACTTTCCTGGAGGCATATAGATCCATCTCCCTTTCAGTCTTACTGGGTTGAACTACATCACATAGCTACTCTTAGCTACATGGGAAGCAGGGAAGGGAGCCCTCCCTGGGAAAGGGAACGCCTATGGGACAGGACCCACACATCTTCAATTGGCCCTTGGGAGATGCTACCTTCCATTACTGTCTTCTGCATTCTCGGCACTGGCCTTATCTCATCACGTAGCCTGAGATCCCTAGAAGGCAGGAAGCTAGCTTCGTAGCTTTGCAGGCCAGCCTGGGCCCCAGCTGAGGCGGAGACCCTGCAGACTAGTCCCCTTTTCCTCATTGCAGTCCACAGGTTAAACCTGAAGTGTCTGTCTCCCATTGAAAATAATTTCTTGTTTTTTTCAAATAACAAATGCACATTTTAAAAACTGGAAATGATTGTGTAAAGAAAAAGGAACAAAGTACTAAATTCTACCACTCAGAAGTGATGATTGACGGGTTCTGTTACTTGTTCTCCCGTATCTTCCTCTGTTTCTAACTCCTTCCTCCATATAGTCTCATCTATCACCACCGACCACAATCAATCAATCCCTCTCTCTCTCTCTCTTTCTCTGCCTCTCTCTCTGTCTCTCATACACACACACACACACACACACACACACACACACACACAATTTTATAAATATGACCACACAGGACACATATTACACTGTAACAGCTGTTTTTATTTTATATTTTTATCTGATTCCAATGTTCTGATAGATTCTGTGATACCCTCTAATTGTAGCATGTGCCTTGTTCACGAATGTACTGGCAACTTACTGTTTACTCCTTGGTTAAAAATGTTCTGTGGGACCAGACTGGTCAGTGCTCACTTTCTCTGGAGGGGACTTAGCGCCAAGACTACATCCCCACTGCTGATCCAGTCTTCCTGACAACTGGAATCCTTTATTGGTGGTGACAGCACCAAAACACAGAACCCTGACCCTAACTCCACCTGCCTTTGTGTGCATTTCCATCTGTGTTCAGAGACATACTTTACAACATCGCCACAATAGCCCCAAATCAGGAAATTCAGCTTCTCTACCTACAGTGGCTCCCAAGATGTTCATTTGGTAAATGAGCAGAGTGCCCTTCTCCAGTCCGGAGAATGCCCCTCTGCCACCCACCTCTCTCTGCTGCAGTGTGTCAGCCCTTTCTCCTCTTCTTTGCAGGGAAGAGTTCTCCCAGGGCTTCCCAGCTCCCCTCCTTTTACTTCACATTCTCTTCTTCCAGAACGCAAACACAGGACTGTACTTTTTTCCACCACCCCACTACCAAATGTACCATTAATACCGATAGCTAACACTGCTTGAGTGCCAACCATGCGGGGCACTACCCTTCATCTTTTTTATCCTAGCCAAGAACCAGTGAGGACAGCTGCTCGTGCTATTCCCATCTGCCAGAAGTCACTGAAGAAACTGAGCCACCAAGAAGCTGGGGAAATTACCCCATCACACAGTCAGTGTCTGGCTCCAGAATTCGCCATACACACACCCAATGTGGGTGACTAGTAGGACCCTGCTCAAGGATGGAGGGACCGTCCTGCTGAAGGGACATTTAATTCAGCTGGAGATGGAGTGGAAAATCATGTACCTCAGCCACTTAATGCCCGTGTGTTCATGACCCTCCAGAAATTAAGGGGGAAAGTATGTGTTGGTGCAGTTGTCACAGTCTCAGAGGGTCTGTTATTCAGAGAAAGAGAATGTCTGCCAAGCCAGATGATCATCCAAGGTCTCTTCCAGCTCAAGCCTGTGGTTCTGTGACCATATAAGGCCACTGTGCCCGGAGAGGCTTCCTGCAGCTCAGTGCAGTTCTGCACTGTAAGGGGGAAGTAGAGAGCAAAGGGAGTCCAAGTCTGGGCTTCTTTACGGTCACCAAGCAGCCAAGAAGGACATAGTAGGGAAGGCTTGGGTTCCTCTTCAACTGCCTTCTTGCAAAGAGTTGGAACCAGCTCAGGCCAAGTCTACACCCTCCCTTTCCTCTTTCCACTCGAGATCTCACCTAGCAACATTGCCAGGTTTCCAGAGTGTAGTTGGCAGCTTCTGTCCGAAGTCAAGTGTTCAGACCTGCAGAGTCAGCCCTCGCCTGGTCAGACCTCCTGCTCCCTCCCCCTGGTTCTTTTGGTTGCGTGGCCTGGAATACCTCTCAGAGTCCCTGGTTCTGGGTAGTCCCCAAGATAGAACTAGCTTGGTCTCCCCTTTGATATCCTGGCTCTTCAAGTGTAAGGAATTTGGGAGATTTCCACTCATCCTACATAGGGATACACTCCTTTAGTGAACTCCTTGGAGGAGCAGGTCTTGCGCCTCCATATATTCCTAGCTTAGGCAGTTAAGTCCCACTTTCACCAAGTGCTCTCCAGAGCCCACCATTACACAGAGTAATATGGAGAGGAAGAGCAGAGGTAGATGCAATGTGAAGCCAAGCGCAGACAGATTGATGGTAAAAAATAATAATAATAATAATAAGTCAGTCTACTGCGAGATGATCTCTGAGTATTGTTATCAAGTTATAAAATGTTTTAAGCATGACTGTTGGTTATGAGTGACAGACACACAAGTCACATTAACTTATGCAAAAGTAAGAGGGAGTTAATTTAGCCCATATCACTCCAAAGTGTAGATAAGGTTGGCTTCAGGTGTGGTTGGATCTGGGGGCTCAAATGATATCTGTGATACTTGGTTTTACTCTTCCATTTGGCACTTCTATCTGGGGCTGCTGCAGTGTGAGATACCACTGATCATTACTGAGGCACCTCATGGAGCCTTAGAAAAGCCCATTCCTGCTCTGCAAATCAAGACCAAGGCACGCCTCCAGGACTCAGAAATGGGTTGCCCCATGAAACTGAACCCCTCTGGGGTGCATTTCCAACCTCAACCCAGATGTTTCCTTTCCTTGCCCAGCTTCCCCACCCCCAAAACTAGGCAGACATTGCAAGGGGGTTGCCGAGGCTTGTGTTATGTGTGCAACCTTGGGAGCCTCTGGAACCTGCTGTAGGGCCCAGGGTGGAAGAAGCAGCCCTGCCTCAGCATCTACCTTCCAGTCACAAGCAGCTCCTCAGATGCTGCTTGGCCACTCACTCGGTGGTATGCCCTCACATGAGCACACCAACCTCTCTAAGCCTCAGTTTCCTCATCTGGGAAGAGAAAATGATGATTATTATCCCCCAGCATTGTCTTGGCAATTAGAGGAAATGTAACATGTTAAGCATTTGACACAGAAAGTAAATCTTCAAACATTGGCCACAGTTACTGTTCTGCTTTTTTTATGCCACAAATGACAGAAATTATGTTGGAGGACGTTGGCTTGAAAATGGGAATACTAGCACTAGTAGCTGCCGTGTGCTGTACACTTGCTGTTTCTTACAACAGCTCCTTGCAGATGAGGAAACCAAGACTGAGGTTAAGTTGTTCACTGGGAACACACAGCTCCTCAGCAACAGAGCTGGTACTATTTCAGGCTTGTCTGTTGCCTATGCTGTGGCCACTGCTCTGTGTGGTCTCTCAGGAATGATATGGAGACAGAGAAAATAAAGGGACTTTATTTGACACTTGTAAGGGTATTTGCCTCCAATCATTGCTGGGAGAAAAAAAGGAATGTGACTTTACAAAATGGCATGGAAAGTCTTACACCAAAATATTCAATATTTCTCTTTGAGTAGTGGAATTATAAGCAGTGTTTCTTCTTTTCTGTATGATCTAAGTTTTCTAGTCTTCAGTGAGTGCTTTTTATTTTGGGGAAGGGAGAAAGAGGTTATAAAATTCTGCCCCGAAACAATAAGCCCAGTTTTAAACTAATATAAACAAGTTTGAATAAGTTGTAAGACTAATAATTGTGTCTTGAATACTTGTACCCAAATTGCATCATTTCTGCAAACCTCAGTTGAAGTTTCTTCACTTGGAGCCACCACAGTTGACATCAGACACCAAGGTGACACCTGCCACGCCTAATCTAGTATATGGCTTGAGGTGTGGTAGACAGGACTATGAACTTGGAGACCTGGGTTCTATTCCCAATTCTGACACTAACCTTTTGAGAGACATTTGGCCAATTTCCTAATCTGTCTTAGCCTTGGTTTCTTCTTGTGCCAAAGGGCTTCATAAAAAAAAAATCCCCTTCCTACCTCATTAGATGAGCATAAAGATTAATCATAGGTGTTTAAAATGATAGTCCCTAGGGCCGGGGATTTAGCTTATCAGCATAAGCATGTGCCTGGCAAGCGCGAGGTTGTGAGTTTGATCCCTGGTACCAAAAAAAACCAAAAAGACAAAAAACACCAGGGGTCTAGAGAATACATTCAAGAGGGTAACAGGGCTTGCAGGTCCCAAAACAATGCCATCGCATCTGTTCCCTGGTTTCTGGTGAAGCACACCATGGGGATCTGTAGATCACAGACACACACACACACACACAGAGCTCAGGTCAGCCACCTCCAGAGAGTCTGGCTGGCAGTTGCCTTTCTTTTAAGATTCAGTGATTACTTTAGTGTTTACAATGGGTGTCTTTACTTCACATGATGTCTTTCTACAGCATTCTTCTTTCTTATTCTTTATGCTATTATTATGTAAATTTTACAATATAATTTATCTAATTCATCTTCAACCCTGTTCCTCTTCTTGCCTCTATTGGGATAGTTTTTGTTGTTATATCTTCAAGTTGACCAATCTTCTGTGTGTCTAATCTTTTAATCACATTCAGGGAAATTTTTATTTCAGCTACTACATATCATCTCTTTCTGTATAGTAAATTTCCTAATTAGATTCATGGTATCCTTTAATTTTTAAAAAATATTTAAAATGGAGCTGAGGGCACGTGAGGTGATTTCCAGAGCGCTCACGCTTGCTCCAGGAGAAGCTGTGGACCATCGCCACCAGTGGCTAGGACCCCGCCCAGCTTTCTGAACAACCATAGGAAGCATAGGAGATCCCGTGGGCCTGAATAGGCCACATCTAGCCACTTCCATTGAGCCCCTGGAGCTGAGGGCACTCCACGTGATTTCCAGTGCTTGCACTCGCGCAGGGAGAGCTTTGGGTCATTGCTCTTAGCAGTTAGGATGCTGCCCAACTTCCTCAAACACTGTTGGAGGCATGGGAGGTTCTATGGGCCTGACTGGGCCACTCTTAGCCACCTCCATTGAGCCCTAGGAACTGAGGGCTTGCAAGGTGAGTTCCAGCACACTTGTGCTCGAAGAGAGCTTTGGACCATTGCTCCCAGTGGTTAGTACCCTGCCCAGCGTCCTAGACCACCAGAAGACACACAGGAAGTCCCTATGGCCTAACTGGGCCACGCTCAGTGACCTCCAGTCAGTCCTAGGGAGCTGTGGGCATGTGAGGTGATTTCCAGCATGCCCTCGGGAAGCTTTGGAACATCACTCGAAACCTGGAAATATAGGAAAATGACAAAACAAAAGACCAAAATGCAATCTCAAACCTCCAGCCCATCCCAAGCAAGCCTAGGAGCCATGAACATAGAGGAAAATATAAGCCATACACCTGAAATGCCTGAAATGATATCAACTGAAATAAAGAAACAACTCCAGGAAGCTATAAAAGAACTCAAATCAAAATAATCTCCCAGGTAAAAGAAGAAATGATATATGTAATGAAAGAAATGCTAAACACATCTAAAGAAGACATAGTTAAAATTAGAGGAACAATGCAAAAAGATGGAAACCCTGAATGAACAATATAAGAAACAAACAAAATGCATGAAGCAGATTCACAGAGATATACAGGAAACTAAAAATTCCATTGAAAGTTTGCAAAACCACCTCAACAGATGTGAAGGCAGAATTTCAGACTTCGAAGACAAGATTGCAGCTAGTGAACAGGAAAGGAAAGATCTTTTAAAAATAACAAAGAATCAGAAAATAACAATTCAACAGCTGCAAGATGATGCAAAGAAAAACAACATAAGATTGATAGGGATAAATGAAATAGAAGAGGACAGCACAAATGATATCAAGGGGCTATTTACAGAAGTAATAGCTGAAAATTTCCCAAACATGAGAATGGAAACTGACATATGGATCAGTGAAGCATATAGAACTCCAAATAGCCATAATCAAAATAAAACTACACCCAGACATACAATAATCAACATCCAAGAAATCCAACATAAGAAAAGAATATTAAAAGCTGTTAGAGAGAAGAGACAGATCACCTATAAAGAAATCCTATCAGAATCACAGCAGACTTCTCAACACAAACAATGAAGTCAAGAAGAGCATGGAGTGAAGTATTTCAGATCCTAAAAGAAAACCACTTCCAACCCAGACTGATGTACCCTGCAAAACTGTCCTTCAAAATGGAGAAATAAGATACTTCCATAACAAAGAACAGCTGAAGAATTTCATGATAACCAAACGAACCCTGCAAAGAATACTGAAAGACATTCTAGATACACATAGCAAAAAACCACTAAGCAAGGCAGACAGTTAAACAGAGTAGAAAGATAAAGAAGCAAGAGCAGAAACATAACATGTCAAAAATAAACCAGTATATATCAGTTATAACCATAAATGTAAATGGCCTTAATTCACCAATCAAAAGAAACAGACTGGCAGAATGGATCAAGAAACAACATCCAACCCTATGCTGTCTGTAAGAAACCCATCTAACCCAAAAGGAAACTCATAGACTGACAGTCAAAAGATGGAAAACAATACTTCATGCAACAGGAACCCAAAAAAAGCAGGGGTAGCTATTCTGTTTGCAGACAATGTGAACTTCCAACCAAGAATGATCCAAAGAGATAAAGAAGGTCACTACATACTAGATAGGGGAAAACTTCAAGAGGAAGAGATAACAATCTTAAATATATATGCACCAAATTTGGGAGCACCCAGCTACACAAAACAAGTATTGACAGAAATGAAAAATCAAATAAGCAAAAACACAATTATAGCAGGAGACCTTAACACACCAGTGACACAAAGGGACAGATCAACCAGACACAAAATCAGCAAAGAAATAACAGAACTGAATCACACCTGTGAACAAATAGACTTGATAGATGTATAAAGAATGTTTCACCTAACAACATCAGAACATGCATTCTTCTCAGCAGTACATGGGGCATTCTCTAAAATAGACCATATAATAGTGCACAGAACTTATGTAAATGCAAAAGAGTTGAAATTATCCCATGTATGTTATCAGATCATAGTGC
Source organism: Dolichotis patagonum (assembly GCA_004027295.1). Classification (NCBI taxonomy): domain Eukaryota; kingdom Metazoa; phylum Chordata; class Mammalia; order Rodentia; family Caviidae; genus Dolichotis; species Dolichotis patagonum. The sequence goes on from PVJX010003914.1 coordinate 95,526, forward strand.
CATGAAACTAGAAATTAATGATAAAAGAAACTGCAAAAACCACACAAACACATGGAAAGTGAATGATACACTTCTGAGCAATCACTGGGTCACAGAGGAAATTAAAGAAGAAATTAAACAGTATCTACAAGCAAACGAAAATACAAAGACAACTTACCAGAATCTGTGGGATGCAATGAAAACAGTCCTCAGAGGAAAATTTATTGCACTGAATTCCCACATTAGGAAAACAGAACAGACACAAATAAACAACCTGATGCTACACCTCAAACATCTAGAAAAAAAAGAACAAGTCAAGCCCAAAACCAAAAGAAGGGAGGAAATTATAAAGATCAGAGCAGAAATCAATGCAATAGACTAAGAAAACAATACCAAGAATCAATGAATCAAAGAGTTGGTTCTTTGAAAGATTAAATAAAATTGATTAGCCCCTAGCCAACCTTATTTTAAAAAGAAAGAAAAAACTCAAATTCATGCAATAAGGAATGAAAAGGGTGATATCACTACAGACTCTGTGGAAATACAGAAGATCATCAACACCTATTTCAAAAACTTCTACTCTCATAGGTTTGATAACACAGAAGAAATGGACAGATTCCTAGAAACATACAAAATATCAAAGGTGGGTCAAGAAGATGTAAAACTGCTGAATAACCCAATTTTTGTTAATAAAATTGGAAATGTAATTAAATCCTTACCAAGGAAGAAGAGCCCAGGCCCAGACAGATTCACTATGGAATTCTACCAGAAATTCAAAGAAGACTTAATCCCAACACTCCTCAAACTCTTCAGTGAAATTGAAAGGGAAGCAATTCTTCCTAAGTCATTCCTGGAAGCAAATATTACTCTAGTACCAAAACCTGAGAAAGACCCAACTAAAAAAGAGAACTATAGGCCAATCTCCCTGATGAACATAGATGAAAAATTCTCAATAAAATATTGGCGAACAGGATGTAGCAAATCATCAAGAAGATTATACACCACGACCAAGTGGGATTCATCCCAGGAATGCAGGAATGGTTCAACATACGTAAATCAATAAATGTAATCTGCCATATCAATAGAGCTAAAAGTAAGAATCACATGATCATCTCTATAGATGCAGTAAAAGCTTTTGATAAGGTCCAACACTCATTCATGATAAGAACCCTACAGAGAATTGGAATAGATGGTCTTTACCTCAATATGATAAAGGCCATCTATGATAAACCAACAGCCAGCATCATATTAAATGGCCAAAAACTGAAAGCCTTTACCTTAAAATCAGGCACAAGACAAGGATGTCCCTTATCACCACTCCTATTCAACATAATACTGGAAATACTGGGCAGAGCAATTAGACAAGAGAGAGAAATAAAAGGAGCAAAGATAGGAAAAGTGGAAGTTAAATTACCATTTTTTGCAGATGATGTGATACTCTACATAGAAGACCCCCAAATCTCCATTGAAAGACTCCTAGATATAATAAATAAATTCAGCAAGGTAGCCGGATACAAAGTCAATACACAAAAATCAATAGCATTCCTATACAATAATAGCAAAATTACAGAGAGACAAATAAGGGAAGCCACAGCCTTCACACTAGCATCCAAAAAAATGAAATACTTAGGAACTAATCTAACGAAAAGAAGTAAAAGAGCTATACAGGGAAAATTATAGTATCCTGAAAAAGGAAATCAAAGAGGACCTCAGAAAATGGAAAGACATCCTTTGTTCATGGATAGTAAGAATAAATACTGTGAAAATGGCCATTCTCCCAAAATTGTTATACAGATTCGATGCAATCCCAATGAAAATACCACTAACATACCTTATAGATCTAGAGAAATCACTCCTAAAATTCATCTGGAACCAGAAGAGACCTAGAATAGCAAAGGCAATTCTATGCAGCAAAGGCAAGGTAGGAGGCATCACAATCCCTGACTTGAAGTTATACTTCAAAGCTACTGTAATAAAATCAACATGGTACTGGGATAAAAACAGATCTGAAGATCAATGGAATAGATTGTAAGATACAACAGCAATCACAAACACACTCAACCACCTTGTCTTTGATAAAGGGGCCTAACATGTTCACTGGAAGAACGATAGTTTCTTTAAAAAATGGTGCTGGAAACTACGCTATCCATATGCAGAAGACTAAAACTAGACCCATGTACTAAACTAAAATCTACATGTGTCAAAGATCTAAATATTAAAAGAGAAACAGTAAATCTGTTGGAAGACAAAGTAGGTAAAAATCTTGAAGACATGGTGGTAGGTAGAGAGTTCATGAACAAGAATCAAACCACACGGGAAATATTTCCCAGAATCAATAACTGGGATCATGTCTTATTAAGGAGTTTCTGAATGCCAAAAGAAATCTCCAGCTTAGTGAAAAGAAAACCCACAAATTGGGAAAAAAAATCTTAATGAACTGTCCCTCAGACAAAGGACTTCTGTCTACAACATATAAAGAATTCAAAAAAATCAGACCCCCGAAATTCAAAGACCCAATCCAAAAATGAGTATCTGAGATAAACACAAAGCTCTCAGATGAAGAAATACAAATGGCAAATAAATACATGAAAAATGTCAGCATCATTAATCATTAGAGAAATGCAAATTAAAACTATACTGAGATTCCATCTCACTCCAGAAAGAATGGCCAGGATCAAGAAAACTACCAATAACAAATTCTGGAGAGGCTGTGGGGGGAAAAAGAACTCTTGTGCACTGTTGGTGGGAGTACAGACTGGTGCAACCACTGTGGAGCTCAGTCCGGAGCTTCCTCAAAAAGCTGAGATTGGAAGTCCCATTTGACTCAGCTATTCCACTTCTGGGTATATTCCCAGAAGAACTGAAAACATCATACCACAGTGATTTATGTGCACCCATGTTTATAGCAGCACAATTTGTAATAGCCAGATCTTGGAAACAACCTAAGTGCCCATCAACTGAGGAATGGATAAAAAAGTTGTGGCATTTTTATACAATGGAGTACTACTCAGTATAACGAATGATCACATTGAGATATTTATAAATAAATGGATGCAACTTGAGACCATACTCATAAGTGAAATAAATCAAACTCAAATGTGTAAATACTGTATAGTCTCCCTAGTGTAAGAAATGGTAAGAGTACATAAGATTTTATGGTAATCATGGTTCCCCATTATATTGCTTTGAAATCTTTTTTGTTTATTTATTTATTTATTTTTTAATTGGTACCAGGGATTGAACTCACAACCACGTGCTTGCAAGGCAGGCACTTGTGCTGCTGAGCTAAATCCCCAGCCCCTTGCTTTAAAATCTTATAATATTTTCATTCATTGGGTGGAATGGTTTTATTCTGTTTTGTTTGATTTTATTATGTGTGATGGCATAAACAGCTACTTTGAAGAAAACAAGACATTCTGGCAGCCATTGCTGATTTAATATCATCTTTCTTTGAAGTCTTACCATGCGTTTGTTCTTCTGTTTCCATTGGTTCTACCATGTTGTGTCTTATTGGATTTTAATATGTGTGATAGTATAAACAAATTTTTTAAGGAGAATGAGATAGTAGCCATTGTTCATTATCGGTTATTTGCTTTTGAATGTCCTGTAATACTTTCATCCTCTTGAATGGTTTTATACTATTTTGTTATGTTTGATACTATTGTGTGTGAAGATATGCTCGACTATTTCAAAGAAAAGAGATATTATGGTAGTTCCTGTTGATATCCGGTTGTCTTGTCGTGAAGTGCTGTGTTGCTTACATTGTTGTGTTCTGATTTGCTTTGTTCTGTTCTCTTTTGTTTTATTCTCTTTAAAATAAAATTTTAAAAAATACTTAAAATGGATGATTTTCATTTGTTTCAGTTTTTGAAACAGGATGTCAGTACATGATTCAGGGTGGCATTGAAGTTTCTATGTAGCCTAGACTGGCCTTGAACTAGTAACCCTCTGCCTCATCCCAAGTGCTGGGATTGTAGGTGTGTGCCACCACACCCGACTAAAATAGATATTTTGACATCCTTATTTGTTAATTCCATCATCTCTGTCACATCTATGTTTTTTTCTATTGATTAACTTTTCTCCTATATAGGGGTCACTTTCCTGCTTCTTGACATATCCAAGAACTTTTTATTGGACAGTGATATTTTTTGCATTTCATGTTGACTGTCTGGGTTTTGTCACATTCATTTACAGAGCGCTGACTTTATTCTGTCAGGCAGTTAAAGTACTTGCAGGTCAGCTTGATTTTTTTTTCCTAGCATATTTTTCAGCATTGTTAGGGCAGGCCTCTGAGCCTTAGGGCTAATTTAGCCCTATACCATGGCATGAGCCATCTGGGGTGGCTGCTGAATGCCCCAGACATCCCACAAGGACTGTCCACTCTGGCCAGTAGGAACTTACCTATTTGCCAGTACAACGGAGCTCTAGAAAATGTTCAACGTGTAACCTCCCTGGAGCTCCCTCTTTCCTTGGTGCTATGTCTGTGCCCAGGTATGGAGTCTCAGCTACTCAGCCCAAGACTCAGAGGGACCCCAAGTAGATGCCTGGAGTTCTCTCTGCAGTTTTCTCTCCATCTGCCTCAACCTTCTGAACTGATTCTTAATCTCTGCAGCTCAGTGAGCCACAGAGTTCTGCTTGGCTGCTCCCTACCTGCACTGTGGTCTGGTAAACACCTACCGGGTCCCTTTGTCAAAGCTTGTACTTAGATGTCTGCCTGCCTGCCTCCAAGCCTCATGAGGTCACAGGTGGGACTTTTCAGAGGTGACTAGATCCAGAGAGTGTGATGTGGGGGTTAAGGGTGTAATGCTGGGATTAAGGGTGCATAATAAATTAATTCACTGATTGGTTCAGCATGGTTCTGGGTGTTGATAATGGGGATCCCTGGATGTGGATGGCATTGAATTGTAATACTTAGTATGGGCAGATAGTGTAGTATAACATGTGAATTACAGTTTAATAAAGCTAGGATTTTTTATGTCTTTGTTTTAAAAGAAAAGGACCCTTAGCAGTGTTCTCCTGCTCTGAAGCTAATAAAGAATGGAGGGGGGCTGGTAAGGTCCAAGGGAGGGCTCAGCTGTTGTCTTGCTCTGTGCAAGCTACCCATAGCAGTCCATGTTGGCCTGAAAAGTGTGGCAATAGAAAGAGTTCACGGGAACTGCCTGGAGACCGGCATCTGGGCCAGGTCTGTTTGGGGCCGTAGCCCCGCCCTTCACCCCCAGGAAGTCTCCCAGAAAGCAGCATCTCGGCCTGTCTCTTTGGGACCCGAGCCTCTCAGACCCGTAGAGTGGCCTGGGCTGTTTGGATTGGGAATATTGTGGAGACTGGCATCTTGGCCAGGTCTGTTTGGGACCGGGAACTTTTCAAAAACCAACATTCTGGCCTGACTCTTTGGGACCTGTAGGCCCACCCTTAACTCGCAGGGAACCTCCTGGAGACCTGCCTGGGACAAAGCATGGTGGGCTGGCCTGCCTGAGATTCCACAGGCTCCGGGGTGGCCACACCCAGCATTCGCCTTACAACTTAGGGAGTCAGGAGCCCACAGAGGGGAGTTAGGACCCTGTGAGGAAGCCAAGAGCCTGTGGGGAAGCCACTGCCCCTCCAGGAACTGAGGGTGTAACAGGTAATTTGCCACATGTGCAGAGAAAGCTTTGGAACACCGCTCAAAGTAAGGAAATATAGAAAAATGACAAAAGGAAAGACCAAAAGGCAGGCTCGAAGCCCTAGCCCTCCCCAAGAAAGCTTAGAAGCTGTGTACATACAAGAAAAAAGAAGCCATACACCTGAAATGTCTGAAATGATATCAAATGAAATAAATATGCAAATAGGGAAAGCTATGGAGAAATTCAAACCAGAAATACTTGCCCAGGTAAAAGAAGAATTGATAAAAACAGTGAAAGAAATAGTGAACGCATCT
>PVJX010003915.1:0-101425 GCA_004027295.1 Dolichotis patagonum
GGTGGAGGTCAGTCTGGAGATTCCTCAAAAAGCTGGGTATGGAAGTCCCATTTGACCCAGCTATTCCACTTCCAGGAATATTCCCAGAAGAACTGAAAACATCATACCACAGTGATCTATGTGCACCCATGTTTATAGCAGCACAATTTGTAATAGCCAGATCTTGGAAACAACATATGTGCCCATCAACTGAGGAATGGATAAAAAAGTTGTGGCATTTTTATACAATGGAGTACTAATCAGCTATAAAGAATGATTACATTGAAATATTTATTAATAAATGGATGCAAGTTGAGACTATACTCATAAGTGAAATAAACTCACATCTGTAAATACTGTATAGTCTCCCTAGTATAAGAAATGGTAAGAGTACATAAGATACAAAATCTCAATAAATACAGTGAAAGGATAATAATCTGCTCAAAGGGGAAAAAAAGTCTCAGGGAAAAGGAGGAAAAAGAAAAAGGAAGGGAAAAGAAAAAATATCTAAAATTATATAAACACACTAAGGATAGCTAAGATGATTGCGCTACAAATTCCATAAGTTCTTGGAACAAAATAGTTAACATTCATAAGATTGGAACAATTGTGCATGTTAGTGTCTGGTGATCTGAGGAACTCTTGAAGATCATTATGTAAAATAACAACCCTAGTGATGCTCCTACCACCTTGTTTTGAAGGCCTATATTGTCAGTGTTTTGGGCTCTTTGCTATTGTTATTTGTCTTTTTGATTTCATTTTTTCCTAGTAATTTGCTTTGGTTTGCTTAGTTTTGTTTTTCCCTCTAATACAGAAAGGACAGGTATACATGTAGAGACTCAGACATACATAGAACTTCTCCTAAGCAGTTTATGAGAATCGATTATATAATGCATGATGAAATGAATAGCTACTTTGAAGAAAAAGAGACATTGTTTCCATTGCTGATTCTGTATCATCATGCTGTGAAATCCAGTAATTTCATTATTCTTTGTTCAGAGTGGTTTTAGTCTGTTTTGTTTTGTTTAATTTCAACATACATGAAGGTATGGAAAGCTATTTTGAAGAGAATGAGAGACATTATGGCAGCCATTCTTGGTTTCCCTATTGTCTGGTTTTGAAGGCCTACAATGCCTTCATCACTCTGTTCTGATCAGTTCTATACTATTTTGTTTTGTATGAATTCATTGTGTGTGAAGAATGGGCAACTATTTGGAAGAAAACAAGAGACATTATGGTAGCCAGTGATGATCTCTTGCTTTGAAATCTGTGTCATTTACATTGCTTTCTTCTAATTGGCTTTGTTCTGTTTTGTTATGTTTATTTTTACCCTCTTGAAAATTAAATTCAGAGAAATCAATTACTATTTTAAAAGTGACAATGAACAATTCATGAATTCAGCAAATAGTACAATAAACATGAAAGATTCAATTTGAAATAGGAGCAATTTGACCAGGGCAGGCGAATGAGTACCAGCACGTGAGCAGGCAGGGGATGGGGCTGCTACACTGTCTTCCTTCTGACCATTTCTCAGCACCCAACCAGCAGGCTGAGAAGTGCAGATTTTCATTTCAAGGTGTCCTTCAATAATTGCTTCTTCTACAAATATTCCTTCTTACTAGCTGCAAACCCCCTAGAATCACTGCTTGTTTCTTATTTGACCTCATCACTCTAGCCCATAGCAAACTGCTAAAAAATTGTTGGGAATAAACATTGCACAGAAAATCCAATTGCAACATGAAAAACCATGTAAACTGACCAGTTTGTTATAAAACACTATATTTAGGAATGTATTTAATTTTTGAGATGACACAAAACTAATTAAACTTTTTTGCTCTTTGATTACTGATTGTGTATTGTGCAGAAAGCCTTTTAATTTTAAATGTCAGATCTTGATTTTCAATAGAACATTCTTACTCCATTTGAGAATTTTGCAGAATTTCATTATTTTACTATTTTCACTATGGTTTTAAATAGCATTTTTCCACACAAAGTTCTTTTATTACTTTAAAAAAAATAAACCCCTTTAGAAAGCTCTCTCTTACTAGTTCTGCAATATGCAAGAATTTTGATTTTTGATAAGTGATAAAAGTAAATACAGAAAAGTTGAGTTTGAAACAAACCCCCAGAGAATTTCATCTTCAGTGGCTTAGCAGCTAAAATTTGAGTCAGTGATATAAAATATTTTCTATGCCTCAAAGTGTATATATTCTCTTTTTGAATAAGATGCTAGCAACTAATAAAAATTACTTTGAAATCCAAAGAAAGACTTTATCAAATTCTAAATTATTGTTCTCTATTCATAAAACACAGGATTATGTTAAATGTGGATATTTCCAAAACAGAGACAAGTTAACATTTAAGCAGAAAGTTACGATGTGCTTAAAAGCTCTTAGCCTAGTCCTCTTGTGCTTATGGCTCCAGGACAGCATATCTCCCAGTATTACCTCATTTTGGCATGATAATTACCCTATTGAGGTGAAATTAATCATGAAGCAGCCTTTGGCCACCCTGCTGGACTGAGGGGACAGAGCCTGAGCGAAGGGCCTGTTCTCTGCAGATATGCAAACTGCAAAGGTGCACAATGCAGAAATATGAATAATTTATCAAAATAATCTGTTATTGCTAGGGGTTAGAAATCTAAATAAGCTGGTGGCAGCATTTACAATCAGGTAGCATAATTTAGCTAGAATTTGTTTTCTCTAGAAAATCTTCACCCTATCAAGCAATGTATTTTGTTTTAGAATCTAAGTTGCTTTTAACATAATTTTTTTAAGTGAATCAAGAACAGGAAAACAGAAAATGACTGAAAAAACACAATAATGCACATGTCCTGATCACCATCATCTGACTTTCTGGATAGAAGTTGGGAGAGTAAGAATTCTGAAACCATTAATAATTTAAATGAACTCAGACTGGAAGATTGAGGTAGGAATATATTTAAATGATTAAAAGAAAGATGTTTGGTAATGAATAGGGAAGCTGAGACCAAGACACTGGACACAAATCATTTGGAACTTCATTCTTTCAAGTACTTCCTGTAATAAGAGAGGATGGATTCTGCTTAGACTGAGAGGAGCCTAATGCATAGGGTGCCAGGTGTAAGCACAAGGGGCACCAAGGCGCAGACAGAAGGTTCTGGAGGGCCCGCTGGCTGTGTGGGACAATCTCCGCCGACCTGCGTTCCTTTCTCTCCCTCCTTTCCTTGCTCCTTCTCTCCTTCCTTCCAGCTTTCTTTCTTCCTCTTTCCTTTAACCTTCCTTTGTGTACTAGGATTCAAAGTGGGACCATCACACTGAACTACATCCTCAACCCATTTTTAATTTTTTCTTTCTTTTTTCTTTTCAACAAAGTCTTGCTAGCTGCCCAGGCTATGCTCAAATTTGTGATTCTTTTGCCTCAGCCACTGAGACTGGGATGACAAGCGTGCTTCACCAAGCCTGGCTTCAGTAGCAACCTTCTAAACTCAGTGACAGTATCTGCAAAAGAACTAGCTGAAGACTCTACTTATATTATTCTTTGATGGGAAATTTGTTGATTATTTTTTATTTTCATCATTGACACACACCTTGGTAATTATTCTCTTTTTTTGATATGTTCAAAGCAAACGTTCTGGTCAACAAGCTTGACTTATTTTCATAGGTGATGTATATACTTCTTTAAAAAATTTGGAGTCAAGTAGAAACTTGAGTTGTACTCAGTGTTTTTAGTACAGAATATGACAATTCATTAAAACAAAAGTTACACATGATTTACAAAATACTGCAATCCTGATTCGAGTGATTTATTTTCATGGCTGAAACTCTCAGGTTCATTTGGATTCTTTAAGAATGTAAATCAAGTCAAGAATATATTTTAGAACATGTCATTTTATCATATGTAAATTACTCACACACATACACACACCTGGAATTTCTGACTACTCAGCTACCCTAGGTGTGAATGGTTCCACAGTAGAAGTCCAGGGAGGTTCCGGCGGCAATGCCTTAACTCACAACTCACACGCAGGAGAAGGACGGGTGACGGTACCACTGCACGAGCCACACTTCGGCTCTCAGCATGTCACTCCTGCTGCTCTAGCATGGAAAACAGTGCTTGTGAGCATGACCATTCTGTTTCTCATTTTTACAGAAAATAGGACACTGCGCTTTTAACTCATTACTCCATCAGGAAATGTTAGAAACAGAATTTAAGCAAAAATGTAATCCTATGAAAATACAACACTGTAAGGATAGCGACAAAGGGAAACTGACAGGGATTATTCCTGCCGGGACCCTCAGTGTCTGTCAAGGTTCTCAGCACTCAGCAGACACCCAGGAAATGTTCTCGAGTGAATGAATGAGTAATGGTGAGGTGTTTGAAAATTCAGTGCTCTGTGCCTGGAAATCTAAATCAAATGGAGAGTAATTATCCTCGCAAATCACTCAGACTTCCTGCGTCTTTTGTCACCCGTACAGTTTGCAGGTGTCAAAATCTGAAGACGTAGTCGGATTCAATGAGAATCTAGGTTTCTTGTAAAAATTTCAACATTTCTAAAATACACAGTTATTACAGTGATGAATTAAAATCATTTTCCAAAGAAAAGCAATCCTTAGTAGAGAGTTCTAAATCACATAATCTGAGGAAGAATTCGGAGTTTTATTTTTCAAGCAAGCATTTTCTTCTACACTTAGCTGTCAAGACAACAGATAGCTCAGGAATTGAATGATATGCAGTGTAATTTAGAATGAGAAAATGCTCCTTTAAATAATTACTGAGATCTGTCTCTCACTCTTTCTCTCTGTTTATTGAGCCAGAACTTGCTGACGGCAAGGCGCCATCATACCTGAGTGTAAGTTTCACCCTCTGTTTGGTTAGAGGCACTACATGAAAAATCCTAAATAAAGCATGTGTGATCTATTTTAGACCATGATCATTTTTATGTAGGAAATATGTAAGAAAGGTATTTGATAGAAAAGTAGGTGATAGATCTGCAAAGGGCTAAGGAAAAGAAAACTGTTTGTATGTATTTCCCCTAAATTATGGATCAATCTAGCTGGGCTAGAAAAGTCTTGTTTGCTGTCAATGAGTAAAAGTTACTCAGTTAGGTAAGCAGACCACTGCCCCAGGCTGTCATTGTGCTGTAAAATGCTAGGTAATAAACTGCAGCCTAGCTTTGTATGTAAACAGACTGTCACCCACCTTAGGAATACTCCCTTAGTGGTAGAACTGGGAGGCAGGCAGAGCCTGAGGGTGGGCTTTAGCCAGTTACTGACAGCAGTGTTCAAAGCAAGCCCCACAAGGCAGAGGCCTTGCTGGAGCCAATGGAGCTCTTTCTATGCCTTAAGGTTAGATCATGCGTGCACCGCCCACAGTGCTGAGTGAACTCCCCGAAATTCTGCTGGACGCAAATGCTGCCCGTGAATCAGGTTTTGCTCAAAGTCCATTGTTTAATTTGCTTAAAGTCTTATTTTAGAGAGACATGAAAATGTGTAAAAGAAAATGATGGTTAAAGTAATTAAACTTGAATTTTTGGGAAGGGAGGTAAACTTTTTTTGCAGGACACGCAGAGCCACTGGTTTTTTGATCAGTACTTTGAAGAGTTACACATTTTCTGTGATTGTCAGGGAAATGGTTTCTCTTATAGCATAGAAGCCGGGTGAAGTGTCATTGGAGAGTCCTACGGGAAGGTGGTGATGGCTTAGACTATACAAATATTCAGAGAAATGGAAAGAAGACACTGTTACATATCTGAAAGAAAACAATCAGTAGAATGTTTAGATTTGTTTCACATGTGCAGTGGGAAGAAAGTTATTCATTTTAAAAAGGGAAGACTTTGGGCCTGATAGAAGTGCTAGTTTTAACATAGTAGAATTATAGTTTATAGTGCACATTAATTTGGAAATATTTAAATGGAAATATTGAACAGACTTTTGGGAAAAAGAATGGTCCCTGAAGATATATGGCAATTCTAAAATCATCCATGCGGAGGTGTAAATTAAAATGATGAAAGTGCATAATTTTCCCAAGCAGCAAATACACAGAAGGTCTCGAGTTTCCAGCTCCCTGAGAAAGCTATTGCTTAATAATGTAGAACAGTCCAAAAGTTGATTTCAGCAAGGTCAAGCAAGAGGAAGTTTCTGAAATGGAGAATAAATGTAAGGATTAAAGGAAAAGAAAATTTGATTTTCTATGGAGGATGTATAGCAAACCCTGTCCACAGGATTGGGGGTAGGAATCAAAACAGGAAGAAGGAAATTATCTTGGGCTTAAAGTGGGTGGCAGCAAGGTAGAGCTAAAGAATGGAACTGGACGAGTACGGTAGAGGACACCAGACAGAAAACTGAATCCAAAATGGCTTGAAGGTAGTGGAAAGGTCAAGAGAAACTTCCGAAAGAAGAGATTCTTGTTTTGTTTACAGAAAGTAAAAAATACCCCATGAGTAGAGAAAGATGGGAAAAATCTGGGGTGTGAAAACAATTTAGGTAACAAGGGCCACATGTATGCAGAGCAACCAGAAAAGGTGTCAGGAAAATTGGCTATCGGGAGGTGGGCCCCTGGCCGAGCAATCCAAAGCTCCCCGCTGAAATGCCAGGCATGCGTCATTATATCCTGTAGGGACAGCGCTGTGGGCAAGGAGGACACAGAAAGCGAGGAAAAGGGAAGAGAAACTGAAAACCAAGCAGATAATATAAGCCAAAAAACTAAGGCAAATCATGGCAGCAGGCGTGAGGAAATGGGAAACCATATTTAAGTTATTCGTGAAGTGATTCAGGCTTTATGATAAAATCACGTTGTTACACCTTATCTGTGAGTAGCCAAGTACTTTATCAATGTTGAAAGACAAACTTTCCTTTGTAAAGAGCATCGTTTATCAAATAGACAAATAAAGAAAACCAATATTTGATTATTTCCTTCTTTCTGACATGGAACTCTCAGTCTTTTGGTGCTTTTATAAGGAAAAGCAAAGCATTTGCATAAAATGACAACTAAATCTCGAAGCTTTGTAATAAGATGGATGTCACATATTTGAGGATTTTTTTCCCCAGACTAGTACATAGCAGTATGCAATTGCATCAGATAGTCATTTTTTAAACATGGGCGTGATATTATGAATGTTAGGGTAGATAAAAACTTTGAAAGATAATTCATAATATATGTATATCTCTGAAATAAAACCAAAATAATAAAAGATTAATTTTTATATTTAAAAGAAGGCATTTATAAGCTTAAGAGAACAGTCTGCGCTTTCCTCTTGGATATGTTTGAATCATGACTGCATCAGGGAGTCTGACTGCACCACACTTAGAAAATATACGGTTTCTTCCCCACAGGAAGGTCTTAAAATAGTGTCATGTAACTTACATCAATCTAAACAACAGCAAATTAATTCACAGGAAATAATATATCTGTATACAAGCTAATAATAGCAAACAGATTTATTATAAGACCTGAAGTAAATAGAATTTCATACTTTTACCATTTTAATCCAGTGGACAAGAGGCCATTTATAAATGTATAAATTTATAGATGTTAGCAACCAGAGAAGTCTCAGTTACTATGTTAGTCAAAGTCGTCATTCTTCCCATGGTGAATTCACCCTCCTACTTGTTGCATAAACTGTGTTTACTAGCAGGAAGGGCAGTTCCTGGTCCTCAGGAAGCTCCTGGGCGCTGGAACTGAGCACATGTGGTGGGTTAGCTAATGGTCAGTTTAAGGAGGAACACTCTGCTGGACTGAGTCAGCGTGGATGTGGGCACCACAGATCCTCTGAGGGAGGCTCGGCTCGTTGGCTTTCCTCATGGGAACGCGGCTTTCTCACTGCAGGAGGGGCTCTGGTCCGTCCTCGCTGTCACCGAGGGTGGCTGTGATTCTCTTCCGGGGAGATCTGATGTTTGTCTTGAGCATGGCTTCCTGGCTCCAGGGCAGATCCCCGGCTGCTGGCACGGCTCCTTCACCCCGCTGGAGCAGACTTCCTAGCTTCCACCGCTCACCTGGGCCTTTCCAGGGGAGATCCTTGATGGGGGTTTGCATGAGACATTGCTGAGGGCTCCGAGCCTCTGGCTGCACGTGTGTGGGACATTGCCGGGGGACCAGGTGCTCAGCTGGACTCTTTGGCTCTCTAGTGCCCAGTCAGATCGCTTGCATTCGACTTTTTGGGTGAATATTGTAAGATGCTCTTATAAAATTGTGAAAATTCTGTCCTGTATCAAATCTATGCCCTTGCAAACTACTGACTAAAACCACTCCTGCTGATTACTTTTTCCTGTCCCTCCATCTTTTCTCTTCTCTCCAGCCTCTAGTAATCACCATTGTATTCTCAACTTCTATCAGGTGATGTTTTACATTCCATATATTAGTGAGGCCATTCGATCTCAAATGCGTCTTTTCCTAAAAGATTCCCTCGTCCCCAAAGTGCCAGTCTTTTCTCCCTCTCAGGGCCTCTGTAGCACCTCACCAGAACTTTTTTAATTACTGCATGCTCCCCCTTCACTGTTCACATGTTTCCATCTCTTCCCCCGACTGTGCCTTTAGTACGGATGGAATTTCCTTGTGCACTTCCATCTGATTTCCATATTTTTCTTCATTCATGCCACCCTCCTGCTGGCGATCCACTTCTATATATGTTTTATTTCTCTCTCTCTCATCTTTCTCTCTCTCTCTGTCTCTCTCTCTCTATATATATACACACATATATACATTTGCTGTATCTGTATTCTACATATATTTACTTATATATAGTAAATTTTAAACATTGTTATTTTGAAAGATGAAAGAACAGAGAAACTCATAAAATTTTTCATAAAAATGAATGTGAAGGGAGATAAAAATGAGGCCACTGCCTTTCATAATTGCTTCGTTCAAAATTGATTTAAAAAACTTAAATTACAAACAATTTGACGATAAGAAATGATTTTTTTCCAAAAGGACATCACTATGAGAAACTGCCTAGAAGAGGCAATGTTGCATAACTTTTGAGAACGGAAGTCCTGGAACCACACAACTTTGATTCTAATGTTGCCTAAACCAATATCTGTTTGTGTAACTTTTGGCAAAAACTCAATAGGTCCGTTCTTTGGTTTCCTCACCTGGAAAACATTACCCACAACGTCTGATTTCACACTGTTAGCAGAGGAAGGAAGAGGACGCGGGGAGTGTTCACTGCAATGTCATGCACATGATATTCAGGAGTTAAAACCTCTGATAGTCAGCGATAAAAATTTCTGATTTTGATTATAGTCTCTTGGTGTGAATAATATTAATTCAGCTATTGAATTTTTTGTTTTAAATTTTCAACTATGAAATAGTAAATTCTCATATCTATATCTGACAGGAGTAACAATATTAATAAAAATTTTCTTGCAAACCACAGGTATAAATCAATTTCCATACTTCACATCCCAGAAATAGCTACCCACACTCCTTGCCTGAATTTACATGGCAAGTCATGTAAGAATCTTCTCAAATGAGTAAAAGCATTTTCAACTTATTCATAGTACTTTAAAGTGGGTTCCAGTGTATGTTAGTGGAGAAAACAGGTGTTTTTCTCCACAAAAAGAGTTGAAAGAGCAAATTCCAGGAAGCATGCCATACAGGATGCCATGTACTTAATAAATTACAGACTGAAATTCCACAGTGATGAAACCTATCTAAATGAAGTCATTATTCTCTAAATGTATTCGATGATAGAACTGTTCTTTAATGAAAACTTATTAATGAGAGACACAGACTGAGTAATGTTGCTCCTAAAAAGGAAAAGAGTAACTATTTAAAACAATAATGTCATGTAGTGTTCCTGTTAATTGTGATGTGTCAACCTTACTGGAGTAGAAAATGCCTATCAGATTAGTAAAGAATATTTCTGGCTGTGTACGATTAATAGTGGGCCAATCAATGGGGAAAGACTCATCCAGGGGCTGTGACGCCAACCAACAGGAGTCCAGTTTGTATGGGATAAAAAAGGGAAAGGAGAAAGCATGTCTGTGTTAAAGAGCTTCAGTTTCCTTCAATGGGTGCGCCTTCTACTGCCATCACCTTCGGATTTCTCCAGTTGTTTCCGCCTTCTGATGCAAGACTCCCCCCATCGCTCTCCTAAGAGCTTCCAAGCCTTTGACCTTGGACTGGCCCTGCAACCTTGGACACCCTCATCCTGTAGCTTCCCTCCTGTGCAGGGCACCTCCTGGTCCTTCCAGCGCTCAGACACCCAGTGTGGACACTCGGGGCGCTGGTGCTGTGTGTCTACCGAATAAATTCCCCTGCAGAAGTATACATGCATTTTCTAGTGCCTCTATTTCTTTAGAATATCCTACCTAGAACAGATGCAGGCACTGGGGTGATACAGAATTTTAACAATGAATTTCTGCAATCAGTTTAGCTGGCTTTCTAATAGCATGAGGCCTTACAGTTACCACAATCTGTCCTCTGGTAATGTTCTGACAGTCTTTGGTGAGAAAGATTTAATGCAATATGCAGCATAGATCCACTTCATTATCCTAATTTGTCACTTGAACATTTTTGGCAGAGGAGGACATATAATGATGCAGGCTGCTTGATTTTAGCATCTCTGGACAAACTATTAAAGGAAGACAATGAGCTCAGAGATTCAAATTCTCAGATTCAAAAAACCTTAAACAATCTAAGGGGCCAAAGGGAGGATGTGCTCTCCTGCGGCCAAATACCGGACAGGAGCCGTCACAGTGCGACTGGGTGAATTACAGCACAAAAGTAAACTCAATCTTGAGTGGTATCTGCAGCAAAAGAGAGGGTGGTGAGGGAAAAGAATGGGACCCAGTAAATTAGGATGCAGCTGTTCGGGAGGAAAGTCACTAGGCTGAGGACACTGAACTGCTGAATTCTGGGGAGATTACATTGCCTGACTTCCCCAGTGGCAGAGGTCTCCCCACTGTGCTCCCTGTGGTGCTGCCTCTGCACTGCCACTTAGAAACCAGTCCTGTGCTGCCTGTGGAAGGAGTGGTCACCATCCCTGTTTCAGTGACCATGCAAAGCAGGTCTGAGGCGCAAGACCCACCCTTACGACCCACTTTTGTCTCTAAGTCTGTAACCAGGCTCAGCTTTCAAAAGGCTCCTAAAGGTGATGCACGCAGCCTGAGCATGAGAACTTCCGGAGTTCTCACATGCTGAGGCCTGGGGAACAGGTAGGAGTGAGTTTTAGGCATGTGGGATAATGGTGGGAGAGTATCACCAAGTCAGGCTGAATGTCCTGAAATGGGCTTATGAAGCAGAGATTCTGGATCTAATGTCACAGCTCACGCACTTTAAAAAGGTGCTAGTAGTTCAGGAGACCCTTTAGGGTGCCTCCTCTCATTACCATGACTTGTTATTAAGGTCAATGGGGGAACTAAACTCAATCCAATCATGACGATTTTTAGGAATAAATATATTGGTTCCCCTGCTGGATAAAGATCTGCTGAGGTGTTTTCTTGAAGGCCGAGGAACTAAACAAGAGTGTAATAGAAGAATGTGGTTATAAGTACAAGCTATGACCACATGACTGGTTACAGAAACTAGGATTACAATTGTCTTGATGATTTCTTTCTTATATTTTAATATTCCTGTGTATACCTACACATGTATTAAGCAGATGTCTTTGTATTATTTCTTTGTGACTGACATGGATTGACTTACTATCAGTGCTTAATTATTGTTGTGTCTACATTATAATATTTAAGCTTTCAAGTCAGAAGAAGTATAAGCATCACCCAAAGAAAAACTATGCTTTCTGTTCTGGAGAGGCACTAGTGTACTTCCATTTGTGTGTGGGATAGTGGTGTCACACTAGGTGTAACTATGCACTTGCCATCTTATTTGAAGATTAAGTATGGTTTTAGAAGATGTGCTGGTCGTCAGGTTAACAAGGAGTTGATTGTGCCCTTTCACTGTGATGTGTGAACTTGACTGGAGTGAGAAGCACCTAGCGGACCAGTAAACACACTCTGGGTGATCTGTGGGTGGTTGACATAAGGGCTGGCAAAAGGGGGGAAGAGCCACCGTGCTTGCGGGTGGCACCAATTGGCTGGTAGGCTGGAAGAAGTACAAAAAGGACAAAGAAGGAAATCTACCTGTTCTGAGGACCTGCGGCCTTCTGATCAGGAACGTTTTACCTTAATTACTTGAAACACGGGCATCCAGACCTCTAGTTTTTTCACCTAACCACTCATTCTCACAGTGGCAACTCTCCAGCCAGCTTCCGGCATGTGAGCAGGGACAGGTGCTGGGTCCTTCGCCCCTCTTGATCTGCAGCTCCCGTGTCCTCGGGCTGAGTGGTCACTGGGTGCTCCTGCGCTCGGGGACACGAGCAACCACTGTGGATCCCTCCCTCTGCTCCAATCTACCTAATAAATCCCTGTGCATAGCTGTCCATATATTTTCTGTTGATTCTACTCTTTTTGAGAACCTTAACTAACACATATAATCAGTTGTTCATCAACAAATATGCACAGAATGCCTATATAGTTCTCAGTGAGTACATAGAATATTTACAATGTATAAGCCTTTTGGATATATATTCTTTAGTTTAGCCAACAGGATGGATAATAGTCAGCAATACAGTGTTCAGACTCTCAAAAGCAATGTGGGTTGGTAAAAAAAAAAGAGCATAAATACTGTAGTCAAAGGTCGAGCTTTGAATCCTGGCTTTGCCATTTAGTATTTTATGTCCTTGAGTGTGCTCAGGTTTTCAAATGCTCAAATTGCTGCGAGGATTGAATGAGGTGACACATGTAAAGCACCAACATAATACTTTGAATATAACAGGCACTTCACAAATGTATGCTTTCTTCCCAGTCACTTTTGAATGCGAGCAGAAAAGCAAATTTTTCTCTTTATATATAACATACAGCAACTCACTTTAATTTGGAACCGCGGCATGATATTCACTTTGCATTGTGCCTTGCTCTGTTATTTAAAACGGATGTGATTTAACAAAAGAAAAAACCACTACCCACAAAGCCTAGACTCTAGTGAGAGACAAGTAAACACCCAGCATTTTACACTGTGTGCTGTACAGTGCCTGAAGATTTGTTAGGAGAACTCATGGGACACAGGGCCATCCAATCAGAAAAAGAGTAAGGGATGATATTTTGTAGCAATTACAATCGGATAATTTATCATGCATGAGCACTGTTCAAAAAAAAGTAAGGAGAAGGATTTGAACAAAGAAGAAAGCCTTCAGAAGAGCCAAAACTCTAAGACAGAATGTGGCAAGTGAGCAGGAAGGTAGAGCCTGTGTGGATAGAGCAGGGGTGGAAGGCTGTCAGCAAGAGAGGAATCTAGGGACAGATCAGGGAAGGCACTGACATTCTTCAGCCCAGACTTCCTCTTAAGCACAAAGCAAAGCTCTGGCAGGTGCAGGTGGAGAGCAAGAGCAGCAGGCATGTGTGGAGGGGCCACTGAATGAAACTGGTGTGGAACGTGACTGTGTAGATGGCCTGTGTGGAAGAGAGGCTGTGACAGAGCAGCAGTGGGTACGGAGAAGAGAACTGTGGGTAGTGGAAGAGAACTTTGGGTAGGGAGAAGAGAACTGTGGGCAGGAGAAGAGAACTGTGGGTAGGAGAAGAGAACTGTGGGTAGGAGAAGAGAACTGTGGGTAGGAGAAGAGAACTGTGGGTAGGAGAAGAGAACTGTGGATAGGAGAAGAGAACTGATAGGTAGTCCATGCTCAGGTGCACAAAGTAACACAGAACTCCATGAGTTTTGTCTTCTACTACAAACACTTTGTTGACTGTGCAGATGGAAATAACACCCTCCTAATTCTTTACCATAGAGCCTAAAGAGATTATCAACAAAGAAATGAAACAAGCCAAAATACTATGTTAACTATCATTATGACACTTGCACTGCTTTATGCACATTAGAGTAAAATGTATTCTGTGTACTTATTGAGTGTATGCCCATAATGCACAGCTAGGGAATGTATGATGACAATAATCACAAATATGGGGTCAATGAAAAATGTATTTGTGTTAATGAAAAGTATATGATTTATGTAATATTTATCTAAAATGATAGTGGATTACATCCTTGGTCTTTTCTGTCTAAGGGTCATAAGTGTCAACATGGAAGAGAAATCTGGGCTGTGAAATAGACATAATTAAGAAGAATAGATAAGGAGTGACAAGTTTACAATGGCTGTGTTCCACTTTATTTCTTTATCTTAATGTGTTAATATATTTCTAAATTTTCTTTCAAAAATATGTACTAAAATGACACACACTGACTAGCAACATATTTCATGACTGTGTTAGTCATTTTGACAATTATTACACTCAATACTAATGTAACAGAGAGCCAGAGTTGATATTTACAACCAGATAAGTGCCTGTCATTTAGCTGATATTCAATAAATACTGTGGAATTTATGAGTAACTGTGTTTTAAGGGCGGTTAAGCCTGGCAAATAAAGGGAACTACAAGTAATTTTATGGGTCTGGCTATTAAAAGAAGGCTCTGGGCCTGGCGGACAGAAAGCCTGGCAAAGCTATGAATAACTTAGTGTGAAATTTTGGAGTTGTTGAGATTAACCCAAACAGAAGGGGTGAGAAAAACACTGAAGAGATGGGGTATCACAGATGGGAGACCCAGCAAGAGGCTTCCTGGGGAAGAGAAGTGGGGAGCACCAGATGGCCAACCCTGGAGCTTCTCTCTGCAGCCCTGAAGCGGGCTCCCCACCCACCATATCCTAGCATCCAAAGGCATCTAATTTTGAAATCCTACCTTTTACAAAATTGGTTTGCCATGCCTTCCCATGAGCCAAGACCAGCCATGAGGAACAGGAAGAGAATCAAGAAGCCAAATCATGCCTTCCCAAGAGCCAACTGGTGCACAGGCTTGGAGACAAGGACTACCCCCCCTCCCTGCCCCAGACAACTGGCTGATTCGGAGACACTCAGGCTGACATGACAGCAACAGAGGTGAAAGGAATAGCTTGATGCTTGTGTTGTTTGACTGACTTTGCAGGCTTAGGGCTAGTGCCCTGGGCATCTATTTGCAGGATGGCAGTGTGCATTGTGGCAACCGTGGGGGATTTCTTTCTGTCTTGTTTTTGAAATGCAATGATTTATTCCATTTTCTGTTTTGTTTTGTTCTTATAACTGCTAACCTGAGCAGCTATTTTGAGGAAGGCAATATGAAATATAATGACCATTGAATTCCTATCATCTTGTTTTGAAAACATGTATAGCTACTGTTTGTTTTTGTTGATGTTGTCATTTTGCTTTTGTTGTTGTTTCTTGGTTTGCTTGCTTGATTTTTCTGTTTTTTCTTTCTTCTCTTTAAAAATAAAAAAATGAAAACAAAAAATAAATTATTTGTTTGACTAGCTTTCCTGAAAACTAAAGGAAAGTACTTGAAGCAAAATGACATCATAGAGAACATTACAAACCAACTGACAAACTGACCCAACACCGAGCAGGGCTCAGCGTCAGCGGTGAGCTTGGGCGTACAATCCTCTGTGATGCTGAAGACCAGAGAAGGATTTGGGGCTTTTGTGGGATGCAGTTAAATTACAACCAGTTTGCACCTTTGATGAAAGGAGATAAACTTTTAGAAGTATTCTTAGCTAGCTGCTTTCATGTAGATAATTCAAACTGTCCATAGTGGAATGCCATAGAAATCAGCAAACATGAAACTCAGGGCCTCTCCCCTGAGGACAGACTGTAGGTGACCAGCAAGCTATAGGGCCCTAGGGAACACAAGAATATTCGTCTGCATGGAATAACACTACCTCTTATTTTCTTTCTCAAAAAACTAGCACCTGTTTGTGGTATATAATGTTCCAGTCCTTGCAGGGAGTGGGTACATGTGTGTAATTCTTTTTCCACCCGCTTCCCTTTCCCTCCCTCTGTGTCCACCCTCCTCCTTCTCTCAATCCCCTTTTCATTCGAGAAAGCTCCATCTCTCTATTTTCTATTATCTATCTTTAATTTTGCTCTTTATTTATAACTTGGGTTTCTCACATAAAAGAAACCATGCAATACTTAAGCTATGTGTCCAACTGATTTCACTTGACATTATAGTCTCAAGGTGCATTCATTTTCCTACAAATGGCTCAAGTTCATGCTTTTTTTGTGGCAGAGTTGTATTCCCCAGAGTGCAAATACCACACTTTCGTTACCATCCCTCTATTGATGGACATAGGCTGCTCCCAAGATTTAGCTCTCATGGATATGTGGGTGTATGGAGCACTTTCCCACCCATGCTTCTGGAACACAAGGAAGTGGAGAGGGCACGGGAGGACTCAATGGATCTAAAGAATAAGCCTGACTCTGCACTATGACAGCCAGGAGTCTCACTGAGCTCTTTAAAAGCAAATCCAAAGTACACCAAAATCAACTGAAATTCAAAACCCAGTAAAGTCATATATCAAGAGCTAGAGAGTTACACAGGGTGATTGGCTCTCATAACTAACCATGCAGATATGGAACTTTCTACCAACACAGAAAGTTTAACCAGACAGACGATTATGTCACCTAATGTTAATGCTATTTTTTTTCTTTGAGACACCGTTTCACTATGCAGTTCAGGATGGCCTTGAACTCATTATGTAGCCCAGGCTTGCCTCAAACTTGCAGTGATCCTCCTGCCTCAGCGTCCCCAGTGCTAGAAGTACAGGCATGTGCTGCCAAGCCTGGCTTCATGTGTTTCTTCCTAGATTTCACAGTCCTCCACCCACGGTGGTACAAATGCCCAGTGAGGCTGTGAATACCCTTTTTGATCTAATCTTCATATTCTTTGGACAAGATGCCTGATTGTTACTGATTGTAACAATTTACCATCAGAGTGCGGGCAGTCAGAATCCTGCCAATCTGTGCTGGGCAGCTTCCAGTCACTTCCATCAATGGGCCTCTTGTGATAAAGACATTATCCATTGATTTAAAAAAACTCTAAATAATATTATTAAATCATAAAATGCTATCATGTGCTAAAATTACAAGAAAAAATTAAGATAAAGGATTTTGTGCCTGGGTAACTAGGCTCTTTAGAGTCAAAATGGAAAACAAAATATAAAATGCTCAATAATTTTCTACTTAAGCATCGAACTAAATATGTTTACTTGGAAACAAAGGTTGTGGGAAATTTTAAAAATACATTATATAGACTGTGGGAACAGGGAAAAAGCAACATGAGATTAAGATATCATTGTATTTCTCAATTTAAAACCTAAAGCTGTGCATCTTGGGAATATATGCCATGCAGTGTGAGTCTGTGAAAACACCATGAAAGGTTTCACCTTGCTGAGCTCAACAAGCTTTCGGCACTAAGCACGAGGGAAGCAGCAATGTCCAGCGGTCAGCACCGCAGACCTCAGCAGCACCCCAGCTTCCACCGGGGCAAAGCTGCTCAGGCCATCCTGTGATCACCCCCAAAGCGAGTCTCAAAAACACCTCAAGGAAAGCCCCTGGGTGCAGCTCAATTTTCTGACCTCAAATCACCAAATCACACTCTGATTAGAATCACATCTGAAATCACTGCGTAGCTGGAGCATCAGAAAATATGGTGCATAAAAGAATTAAAATGGCTTTTTTTAAGAGTAAAGGGCTGTGATCTGAAGTTGATTAGAAGTGACTTAAGCTTTATTTCTTTCTGGGGGGATTGGGCTGATGATTTCCAGTCTGTTATAAATGAAGTCTGCAGGAATAACTAGGCATTGTAGGGAAAACCACTCAATAGCAGAAAGAGTGATGTTTGATAGAAGAGTTGGTGAGTGAGCAGAGTTCCCAGCAAGCATTCTTAAATGTGTTTTTCCATATAAAACTGTAATGAGTAGTATTGACTTTGAAGCTATGCCTGCCTCTTATGAAAACAAACGTGTCAAAAAAATTCACAAATCATGAATGGGCTCCATAAAACTAAAGACACAGTCAATGGGGCCAAACTTTTCTGTTTGTTTTCAAGAATGGCTAAGCCTGGAAGCTTTCCAGAGCTGCTGAAGCCCACAGCCACCTTCTAATACCTCTGCCAAGTTAACAGGTCCGGACTGCTGCTAAGTGGAAGTTCGGGGGGTTTCTAGTGGCCCCTTACGTCCTGCTCACGCTCTTAATTATGTATCAGAAGACACCTTTTCAAAAGCTTTGCTAGGCATGAATGACAGCTACACAATTCCTATGATCTTCTTGTTCACTAGTGGATAAAGAACTAAGGTTAATTTTGCATTGACGTTTTTGATTTCAGTGAGCCCATGCTGGGTCTTTGAGATTAGCATTTCTTCTAGGTCTTAATAAATAATCCTTTAATAATACTTTCTGAAATACTGATCAAGGTTAACCTGAGCTTACAAAGCCCCTTTTATTCAGAGTAAGGAAATTCTAGAGGCTGCTGAAACATCATTAAAATGCAGAGTAAGTGTGACCATAAGTTTTGTAAGAATCTAGAGAATATGCCTGTTAGGAAGAAATTTCCCGTTTCCCATACACTGCACTCCTTTGTTTGAGGGAGAACTTTTATGGACATGCATTGAATTGCAGCACGCCGTGTCACTGTCCTTGACTTCAGTTTATAGATTGTAAATGTATATCCACAGGCACCGGTTTCCTTGAAATCAGGACAAATGAAGCCATGGGGTCAGTGTGTTATACTGAACAGGGAGCAAGCCAGTATATGTGTGAGATAACAGCGTCTCTGGTCAAGAGCCTGAAATCAGGAATGTGAAACTGGTCGTTTGAAAGTCAATATTCTCAACATATGTCACATATGAGGGAAACGTCAATCGATAAAAATTTAATGATTTATATAGCAGTGCACCTACATTTTCTCTTTAAGCATTATGCTAATGATTAGTAACACAAAAATATTCCAATTATTACTAAAGTACAAATAGCTTAATATTATTACCGACATCATTCTCCTAGGGAAAAATGAAATGAGAATAAACATTTGAACATCATCTCAGATTTTAGTATATCTTCACACAAGAGCCTCAGTTTAATTTATAGTAAGTTCCATTTTTTTAAAAAATTGCCCAAGTGAAAGATAAAAGTAAGTAAGTTTTATGTTTAGAAACTCCTTTCTCATTCCTTCACTGGGTCCATACTACTGAGCATGTAGTCGGTGCTAGAGGTGACCGTGGGCTCTGGAAACAGTCCATTTGCTTTTAATATTTCTTAGTAATATAAATATATGGTGCTTATTGAGAGACAAGTTCTTACAAGAAAAAGTTAAATTCAATTTTTAGTAAGTTATCATTCTAAAATATGTTTATAAGGTACCTAGTTTTATATATACACACACACACATACATATTTCCATGACGCAGGTGAGTTAATCTTCAGTTCACAGCGAAGTATATACAAAATATATAACAACGATCAAAGCATTAAGCATATACTGACTATGTGTAATACTCCAAATCCTGTGCTAGGCTTCCATTTATTAATCTTCACATGAACCCCGTAAACTCAGAACTCTTGCTGTCTCGCCAGATGAAGAAACCAGAGATTACCCGCATTCCCGGGGATGTCTCAGCCCAGATTCGGGCCAGGCAGTCTGAATGTGGAGCCCGTGAGGTAAAGAGTATCATGTAAAGTGAAGTTTTTACTGTCTCATAAACCGGTGTCTGTTTGTTAGGTGAGCACTATATTAATGAGTTCAGTGTGTCAGCCAAATTACCCCGCCACAATAGCAAGCAGTGCGTGGAGCAGGCCATGGCACCCTGCTGGGCTGGAGAAGATTCCAGCCGTGCACTTAACCAAGGTGGCCAGTGCCTCAGCGATGGGTACGCATCAGACTCCGGAACCGGATGTGAATGTATTCCTCACCTACGGCATGAACTGCCTGCATACACGGACAAAAACAACCATTTGTACCAAACTCAAAGATGCTCAGAGCGCCAATGACATCAGCAGCATTTTGGCCACGTTTGTAGGCGCCTTCTGCTTTCCTGCATTCTCAGCACACGTGATCATTTTGGAGCTTGGGTACAAGGCTTCCTTACCTTGGAGCCTAAAGGCTTTCGTGTTTACAGGGCTCTAAAATGAAGTTCACAAGTGTGACCACCAGATGGCACTAGCCATTTCCTTTTTTTCTTTGTAGAGAAGCAAACTTCAGTGACTGTCATTTAATGAGAGGACAGAGCAAGAGGAAAATTAAACAATATATCGAGCCCACAGAGCATATGAGACATAGTTTTATTATGACTTCTAAGTTTTTTATTTTTACAGTTGCTTAAAATGATTGACTCTTTGAAAGTCAGCCTCTTTTGGCCTAAGATCCTTGAGCTTCAGAGCTCCTCCAAGGCCTAACCTCAGAGCCGAGCCCTCCCCGCTGCCTCAGGCCCATCCGTTTCCCCCTCACTTTCTGGGTCCTGATCTCTAGGGCCCTTGGCTTTCCTCAGGGTAGAACTTGGATTTCACTGTTCTCATCCATTGGTCCTCAGGATTCTTCATACCAAACATCACGCCCGCAGGTTATATGGGCCTGTGAAGTAAATGCTAGAAGTTTGTCTTGTCCCCAGAAGAGTACTTCTCGCCTGGGAGGACTCAGCAAGAGACAAGTGATTGAATGAATGAAATGAATGAACAGCTGGAGAGGATAAGAGTTAATAAATGGAAATAAATAACTAATTGAGATTTGCATACCATCGACCTCAGTCTCAATTTTGCATTTCCCTTAGTATCTGCTTTATAATATATTATTACATAAGGACCTCTTCAAACTTGAGATTTTTCACCATCTAAAGTAAGCAAGTTAAATATACCTTTCAGATTCAAGCACTGTGGGCCTAATAGACTATATTTGACAGTATTCTATTTTACATATTTCCTCAGATATTAATGCTTTCTGGCCACAGACACAATGTGATCTAACTTTTAGCTATCTGCGATAGAAATGGCTTCCAAGGTGCAGGCCCATAAATGCAAATTCTTCTTTATATTCTAATGCATGAAGCCTGGGAGCAGAGAATATAAACAACATTGTGTGCGAGGTTATTTTTGGAATTGTTTTGAAGACCGGAAATATGGTCATAGGAGTTCTTTTAATGTCTATATTAAGCTGAACCAAAAAGGTCAACCAATGAAAAGAGAGAAGAATTTTTTTTCCTTGTTCCCCTACGTATTTTTGCCCTTTTGTACTCTAAACTGCACAGGCTGGCATTTAAATACACGATGTCACAGGCAAAGCGCCTGTATCCAACCTGTGCAGAAAGACAGCTGGCAAGGGTCGAAGAGAGGCTGACCCTGCCCCAGTGATGCCGTCAATGCCGAGGTGCACATTCCACCTCTCTGGTTCCTCACATCCCAGCGTTTGCCCTGGGGAGAGGGACAACGTGGCCAGAGCAGCACTTCTCTTCCAACGGAGCCAAAGCGGTAGTCCACCTCGGTAGCGCCTCCCGGCCGCCGGCCGGAACCCGAGACACCAGAGGTGACACTCTGAGACGTTTCAGCCCTTAAATCGCGTTTGCAACACTGGTATTTCTGTCCAGGGCTAATTCCACACTTTGCATTTTTGGCTCTCACAAGTCACATTATGCACCCAGGGCCGGGTAGGTGCCCTGCACATGTGGAACTGGGGCTGAGACAGTAATAAGGACATGCTGTAACAAGTTCCACCAGCGGCCGCTCGTCTTGGTGGGTAGCAGTGCGCAGCAGTGGCAGCCGGCTGGCGCGGGGGTGGGTGTTCACACCACTGTCCCCGGCAGCTCGGTAGGAAAGAGGCTAGAGCATCACTTTTGGCTCACATCATCAATCTGTCTTCAGCTGCTGTTCCACATCATGTGTGTGTGTGTGTGTGTGTGTGTGTGCAAAGTAAGAAGCAGACAGAAAGTTATTTAATCAAGAAGTAGCTAAATCCAGTCATATTTCAAAACGTTTGGATTTAGACAGACAAACTAAGAATCATCTGCCCAAATCGCCGGGCTTCCTTTCTCTCTGCTCCAGCGCTAGCAGTGAGCAAGACGTACGGTGAGCTGTTAGCACGGGCACTGTCGCTACTGAAGCAGACAGCAGCTGGGGCAGGAGCACATCCTCTGGGACTCAGAGACGGCTACAGGAGGGCAGGCCAGAATCTCCTCGAGCGAAGTGCTCCCTCCCCCACGCCCAACTCCACGCTACAGAAGAAGCCCACTGAGCGCTGCAACCCTGAGCTCAGCAAGCAGAGCCAGGAGGCAGGAATGACAAGGGACCTTCTCAGGGCCTTGCAGAGTGGCAGGATGAGACCCCAGACCCAGAGCAGGATAGGATGGGTTTCACAGCTCATGACCACATCCTCCGTGGGCTTCCACGAGTGTTCGCTTATCAGGAAGCACAGAATCCAGCATGGATCCTGCATGAGTTGTAGTCTCAGAGGGAAAGACATATTTTTGTGCTCGACAAATCTAACTCTCTAGCGAGGCATAATTTACAAATCAGCTTAGATGGGCTAGACTCATCCATACTGGTAATCATGCAGAGTAAGAGGGTGATTAATAACTGTAGCCACAAATTCAGGGCAACCTTGTGGCTTTGCCCCTTGACCATGGAATTACGCTGCAGCAGGCTTGCCTCCCGGTTACAGAGAACTGCAGAAGCTTTGACCCTTGTTTTGGAGTCAGAGAGAGCACAGTTCAATTCCCAGTTCCTCCTAGTACAAGCAGTAGGAGTTTTTGCTCTAGAAGACAAATGAGATCTGCGTGCTGTTCTGTGAAGTGTGAGTGATGATTTTCATCAGTGTGGCATCCGTACCCAACCAAGCTGCTGAAGCATTGTGAGTAGAAAGGAGCACTGAGAGGAATGGCCACGCCTAATTTCAAGGGTATTTCTGAAGTATTAGAAACATAATTCCAACAAAATGCTTGGAATAGAACAGGTGGACCATCAAGGTTAGGGCCCTTTCCACTTCTGACTTTAGTAAACAAAATTGTAATTATCTCAAGTCATTTGAATACTATCTTTGCAACTTCTGATAGAAATCATTTTTAAAGCTTGATTTTATAGTTGTAAGAAAATAAAGGGTCTCCATGAAGTTCAGACAAGACTCTGATGTCGTATTACAAGGACAAAAGATGGCAGCTCAGAATACAAGCATTCTTTGAAGTGTTTTTCCCAGTTCTACTATTTTCTGGAAAGAGACGCAAAAACTCCTCCCCCTTTTTTTTTTAAACAGGAAGACTGCCTATTATTCTCTCAAAACAATTAACACAAAAACTTTTGAATTCAGTGAAGGTCAGAGGATTAATGGTTTTATCTGCAGTGTATTTGAAAAGCTAATTAACAATCTACATACAGCAGAACAGACTGGGAATACAATATTCAGCTTCTCTCGACATGACTGCAGTGAGCAGAAGTGAATAGAGAAAGACAAAGTGAACGTGGAAACTTCACGGACAGAAGACAAATCCCTTTTTAAAAGAAATAAAATGGAACACACATCTCCCGTGATGGAAGATGCCGCCTTTATTTATTCAATGAGCGTGTTCAGTACCTGCTTTATCTTGCATTGTGCTAGGTGCCAGATACTCAGTGTAGAACGGAGTGGAATCATCTCTTACTCTTTCTTTGGTCGAAAGGCAACATGATTAACATAAAAGCCACACTAAAAATTAACAAAGCCTATTTTTAATTGTTGTTAAATGAGAAAAAAGGAAATATTCTTTGGGATCCCCAAAACACTGCTTAACAACATCACCTTACCCTGCCCATTTAGATGCTGACATGGAAACCAAAGTGACCATGACAGAAAAAGATGTATCTCTCTCATTCTTTTATTTACTTTTTTAGCATCATCCCTCTTTTTCCAGCTAAAAGTGAGGAAAAGCCAGATATCTCACAATTCTCCGAAGAACTGTATTTGTTACCAATCTGTTGAAATAAATACCGACCCACACCCTCTTTCCTTTCTCTGCAGGGCTGTGGTGTAAACTGGCAATTTCCTCTCTGATGTTTTACCCAGCTGCCTCTGTCCTCTCTGTATACTGAAAGAATCACTTACCTCTCACTAGCCCAGTTTTAATGGATTTATATTCTACAATATTTATTAGAATAAGTTTCTAACTAATGTCCCTCTTGATATTTTGCCATGGAAACACACAGGCAGGATCCCACAGACCCTTGATACTGTGGGTGGCGCCCATCCTGTCCTGTGTAATTATCTAGACCTCCGTTCAGGGTCTGGCTTTCCAACCCCATTTCTTGCTGTTCATACCTCACCCGGGCCTTTCCTGTCCTTTTCCATGCAATCTATTCTGCTTTTCTCATGTGACCTCAGAGAACCCCTGGGGAAATCACCCGGCCCTGCACACAACCCTCACCCGGAGCCCAAGCGGAGCTAAACAGGACAGTTCCTGGGGAGTTTGACTGGCCTGTGTCTCCTTGGAGATGTGCTTGACAAACTGCCATGCCTGGAGCTCACACAAGCCATCCCACTACCAAGCACGGAGCGTTAACTGAGACCACAGCTAAGCAGAAAGTTGGTAAGGAGAAGCGAGGTCCGGAAAGAGCCTGGGCCTGCTGCACATAATGCTGAATCCTGCGTTCCTCAGCTTCTGAAGGCGATTACCCAATACTTTTTAAGTGGTGCTTATTTTTTAGTTTATACGCTATCTGTCAGACACAATGTCTGTCATGTTTCCATTAAGTAGAGATCACTTCCGGTAACCAGCATATCTATCACCTTAAACATTTAGTACTTCTTTATGGTTTGTTACATTTGAAATCCTCTTTTCTAATGATTTTGAGCTACATCATTGTTAATTATATGTACCGCGTTGGGTCACAGAACACCAGAGCACTTCCTCCACCAAAAGCTAATCTCTCTCGCCCAGCCCCTTGTCTTCCCACCTTCCCCTCCTGCCCAAACCTGACGAGAATGGAATTGGCACTGAGAAGCTGCTGTTTGTCTTTCTGTGTGTGACTTACTTCCTCGGACTCAGTGTCCTCTGGGTACACCTGTGTTTTAGCAGTGACAGGATTCCATTCCTCTGTATACAAGTAATGCATTCTCTTCATCCATTTCCTCACAGGTGCACACTTAGAGAATTGCTGTATCCTGGCTGTTGTGACAATACTGTGACCAGTGAGGGCGTGTGTCTCTCAGCATGGCCCTTTCACCTTCTTTGGTTGTATATACATTGGAAGAGGGACAGATTGCTTCATAATTCTGTTTTTGTTTTTGGGAACCCGCCATACTGCTATCCATAATTGCTATACTAATTTACATTCTCGCTAACGGTGTGGCAGAGTTCCTCCTTATCCACACTCTAACTAGCATTTGCTATTTTGTCTTTTTTATAATAGCTATTTAGTTACTTTCATTGGAACACAGTGGTATCTCATTGTAGTTTTCATTTGCATTTCCCAATATGTCATAATATTGACTATTTCCCCAGATATCTGTTAGTTTTTTATATACCAACTAATTTGAAATTAATTCATCTTAATCAGTCAAATACCTAAAATGTTCCCCCAAACTAGTGGGACTTTCAAATACCTTTTAGCAATTCAATGAAGTCATTATTGGTCACAATTTATACAAGGAATAACTGAGGACAAAATAGTTGACCAAAAGTGTACAACTTTGTGTAACAAGGTTAAAAAATGAAGTGTTGGACATATGCAGTACTTATTGGCTGGAGCTACATTCTAGATCACTGGTCCATGCATTTATTCTTTGTTTTTCTTACTAAGGACAGTGGTCACGGGTTTTTAAACTCCCTGGATCTACTACAGATATGGGTTAGAATAAGAGGGTTATGTGAGGAGAAACTAGCAAAACATGCCACAGTAGAGCGAAGCAGTGAGGACTTCAAAGTTAACTCCATCTGACCCTCATCTGGCGTCTGTGGGAAGCTTCTCCCCCCCACTCGCTGTAATATGTCAGGAACTGCACACTGGCAATCCATCAGGAAACAAAAGAAGGACAGCAACCCCACTACTTTGCTTAAAACTTGCAGAACTGAAAAACATCTTGTGATCAGGCAATTAAGACCTGATGTGGATCATCTGGGCAAAAATTTAGACCCTTCCGCCACTAAGAGAAGGAGCTCCACCCGAAAACACCTACTGTCTGGCTACATAAGCCTTTCCGGTCTCCACACCCTGCGAGACAGAGTTTAGACAGCGGTCCTGCCTCCTCTCCATCAGCTGGCCTTTCAGATACATTTGCCTTCCTTGGCTCAACACCTTGTCCTTCAACTTAATTGGCCTGTCGTGCTGTGAGCAGACAGTCGGTCTGGACAACAGGTGTAACTTATGGGTTACTCAGAGCACATAAAGGACAGTGGTTTCTTTTTCTTTCTAGCTACAGTTACCAGCAAAGGTAATAAATACGACAGCAATGTGAGACGCTGTGTCTCATGTCAAGGACTGTCTCACTGTTTATTAATAGTGTGAAGAAGTAAACATGTGCTTAATTTTATACTCCTGCTATAAAATGCCATCTTTTCACATCAGAAATTAAAAATGAAGGCACATTTGAACCGAGAAGAAAATTAAGAGAGTGACTGGATTTTGTGTCCTGTTTGACTTCTGAAATAAGACAGATGAGACTGGCCCCTGCTTTCAGCTTTAAAACGTTTAGAATTATGTTAACATGTTTTCTGGTGAGGAAATTCTGTCCTGACATATCTGCTTCCTAGATCTGTTTAAAGAAAAATAGCACCGTTCACTCTCTAAAGCAGGCAGCCGAAGAGCAAGCATCTATGAACAGGTATCAGGAGGGGCATTACAGCCCCCATAAGCAATCATACAGCAAATAGAGATCCATCAAACATACAATTTTGGATGTAAAATTCATTTAATAACTGCTATAAGAGTTCTATGACTTCATAAGGTTTATTATGTAATGAGCAGTTAAGTTGGAATTTCAAACTTCCAAATGAAAACTTAGACAAACAGATGAGTTGGTTTAGTCATGTAATATTCTGGCATGAAGTCAGGGGCTGGAGTTTCCAGGGATACCTGAATGTTAGGCTTAAAATATCATTGAAATCTACACTTTCCTCTTCTTCTCTGTGTCAGCATTATTTTCAAGACAGCCTGTCACAACAAGGGGATAAAAGTGAAAAATAGCATTTCTCAGACTTGTTTGATCTTACTCCTAAGGAAAGGGACCATCTTCCTTTTGTCCTTTCTAAAGCGTCCACCAGTCAGAACAGCAACCTGCCCTGAGTCCTTTGATCACACTCATAGGGAAGGGCAGGTGGAGTAGAGATGATCATTCAAACCTCATTTAATTCACCTCGCCGCAGCTGGGGGGGCTACAGCCACTCACCAAAGGAGCAGGACAGAAAGAAACGAGAAGCCCCACAGGAAAAAATGATACCTGCCCAGTATCAATGTTGTATTGATTCATTAGTCATTGGTGTTTGCTCATTAGTTTTTGTTTCAGCAAGACTATGTAAGATTTTAACGTGTGGCATTTACCCACCTCACCTGTCTGGATTCCTAGGATCTTCAATGCATCAAACCACACAAAAACTGTCTTGTAGCCTACCACCATTAACTCCTTTCTGCCCAGCTCTCCTTTCTTGTTACTAATTGGTTTTTTTGCTCTGCTTCTTTCCGTGCTGACGTTCACCCACCCATTCGTGCCTCCTCACCACAGCTAAATCCTTTCATAAAGACCATTTTATAACAAAATTGAAATCATGGCTTTTCTCATATGCATATATGCCACAGTCTCTCTAAAAACAAGAAAATGATAATTTCGGAATTAATTCCTGTCTGTGGATTATAAAGAGTGGCTTGCTAAACACTTCACGCACTGATTGTGCCTGTCATTTTGACAAAATCTGAGTGCAGCTAGAACTCAGGTGAAACTGCAAATTAAAACTTGCACATACTTGTGAACTCCGAAGGCTGAGGCTGCAGGTTTGGTTAGAAATGGAGGCAATTTGTTCCAATGACAAATGATTAGAAATGGCAAGGGTGTGTGATTACAATTTCAGTTAATGGCTGTGCTGTAGAGAAAAGCTTTGTGCTGTGATCTATGGCCATTACCTCATGAATAGCCTTTTAGATCATTCTAAAAATTTGGAATTCACTACAAATGGGAGGGGCTCAATGGTGGAGGCAGGGCAGGTGACCTTCCCTCAGCCCAGGCTCTGGAGCACCTATGGTAAGTAGGGCATGGACAGGAAATAAACATGCTTATGTTTAAAGTGCTGGAATGTTCTGGATTTTGTATTTGTTACAGAATGACCTTGTCTGAAGAGCCAGAAATGATGGCATCCGAGCTGGGATGCTTCTTAAACACAGCGAAGGGGCAGTAACCCCATGTATTTCACAGGTGAAGCAGACAGGTTTTAATAAGATTCGGGAAGGAAAATGTCTGTAGACTAGAGACATATAAGCTTAAGGAAAAAGAAAAACAGCTGTGAAAATTTACTGTTGAGCAGGAAAGAGCTGAGGCTATGTGATCCACTCAGCAGAGTGAGGAGGGGCGAGCAGAGAGGGGAGAGAGACAGACAGAGACAGAGCCAGAGACAGAGGGACAGAGAGACAGAGAAGATGTGAGGAGCCTTTGGGTATTGTTAATTTTGAGGTGTATAATAGGTATGTAAATGAAGATGGTGAATAACTAATTGGATATGTGAGGGATGATTTAAAATATGGTGAATGCTTATGTTTAAAAAAAAATATGACAGTTGAAGACACACTGCCATTAATTTCCCTCAAAATGCTCCAGTTCACTTCGAACACACGTGTCCCGTCATTCCTGCCGGGCTCTGCAGCCGTTCTGGAAGTCCTTTCTCACGAGTGTCTTCAGCGCTCCATCCTGCTGCCATGATGTCCTCAGCTGATTCAAACATCTGCCTTTTGTGATCAACTTGACCGTGGATGATCTGGGCCTCCATGGTGCCAGGCCTGGTAAACAGGTGGATGGGGCGCAGTGCGATGCCTTCACGCACCTCCCTTTCCACCAGATGGCACTTGGCATTGCCCTTCCCCGTATTTTCCATCATACTTCATAAAAATGACTCGCAAAGGAGGACTCCCAGCACTGCTTCAGAAAGTGGCAAGAATCACAGAATGTCTGTGTTCAAAACAAAGAGTATGGTTTTGAAGGGAAGCAATGAGAATGTATTTGTTACTGTAATTTTTAAAAAGAAAGCATTCACCAAGTATTCTGATCACCATTTGTATGAGAGCGCAGATCAGAGCTAGAAACAAACATTTCTTAGTCACTATCCGAAAGATGATACTAAGACCATGGTAACCATGGTGACTGTGGCCTGTGGTCAGCAGGAAAGTGAGAAAGGAGAAGGAGCGGGGCCTGGAATCAAGCATCAGTGTGCCTCCAACTTCAGATCCCCGAAAGAAAGGGAAGGAATCAGCAAACAGAGCCCGAGAAGGAGGAACTTCAGGGGCTGACAGGAAAAACTCTGTCGTCAGACTGAGGTGGAATCCAACTTTGGCTTTTAAGTGAGTCTGGGAACAAACAATTCACCTTTCCAAGTGATAATATGGGAACTGGCACTGTGAAGACAGCGTCACAGATGGGAGACTGATTACCAAGCACAGACACACGGGAAAGCAGAGGGAAAGTGTAGACAGCAGGAAGACTGGAGCTGTCCAGGGGATCTGAGAAGTGGGCAGCAGCCTGCCAACAGCTGGACACCCACGGCTGGGAATGACCAGTGGAAGTCAGACTGCGTTTGCAGAAGAAAAAGAGGGGTGGAGTGACACACCTGGCTCGCCAGACGCGGTGTTGTGCACAGTGGAGACGTTTTCTCTAAACTAGGAACACTGGACTGTGGATTGTGCTGCCATCAGTCAGGGAAAGAGAATACAAGCGTGGTTGACCAGTGTTAGTGGGCTTCATGGAGGTGCTTTTAATTTGGCTTG
This sequence comes from Dolichotis patagonum, assembly GCA_004027295.1. NCBI lineage: Eukaryota > Metazoa > Chordata > Mammalia > Rodentia > Caviidae > Dolichotis > Dolichotis patagonum. Next base: position 29,732 of record PVJX010003915.1, read on the forward strand.
CTTCCATACTAGGAAGAACATTATTTTGAAAAGGTGACAGAGGCAAGGAAAGAGAACGGGAAGAGTGGAGAAGCATCAGAAAAGGAGGCGTGTGGACTCTGGATTCCACTGCTGGAATGTCTCGGACGGCCAGGAGGCATCATCTCTACCACCTCCATCAGCAGGGACCTCACGGAGGTCTGCCAGTCCCTGCCTCGGGATGGCAGGGCTCTGTGGGAAACTACTGGGGACCTGGGGGTATGTGAAAGTCTTAGAAAGGAGGGGGCCCAAGAAGTTCACAATAGTCTACTGATATATGGCTTTCCATGTCCAGTGTGCCACTTGGTACCTGTTTTTGTTTTTAATCCTCTGATTTTCATAACTTGGCTACATAGCCACTTCGATACCAGCACAGTCTCCAGAACAAGTATTTTATGTTTCTCCTTCCAATGTAGTTCGCATTAGCTTCTTGGCCTGTTTATAACTTGGACTTCAACCCTAAGGCTAGGGGCTAGGAATTGAGCTCAGCGACATAAGCACCTGCCTGGCAAGTGCAAGGTTGTAAGTTCAATCCCTCCCCCCCAAAAAACAGGAAAAGCAAAAACAAAAACGAAAGTCCTCAGGTTAATACTGACATGGCTATGTATAGTGACCAATCTAATATGTCCATATTTACTGACAGAAACTATCTTTTGAGGGAAAAAAGTATGCTTATAATTACAGAAGTATTGTGTGCTGCTGCAAGCCTTCTTCAATTACTTAGATAAACTTCTTAAAAATTAATTATAATTATTTTCCTCCCAAGAGACATTTATCATCTGAAAGTTTTTCTGGTCTTCTTGCATCATGCAATATTACTAACCTTTTCTTCCTACCCTAAACCTACGGCTATTGGAACCTTCTTCTGGAGAGATCTCAAGGTATTTCTTAGCCCTGCCACAGTTCATCATTTTTAAAAATTTATTCATTTTGTTACCGGGGATTGAACTCACAGCCTCACACTTGCCTGGCAGGCTCTTGCGCTGCTGAGCTAAACCCCCAGCCCACAGTTAACCATGCTTCAAGGCCTGTAACCCACTGTATTTCCTGCATCCTTGGTTGATGCAGGTGTCAATATGACATGTTCTGCTCATATCCACAGTAACATTTCATGCTGGAGTACACGGGAGAAACTTGTGAATTCAGGTTCGAGTCAGTGCGTTTTTGCTATGGCCCCATTTCCTGGACTTAACTCTTGACTATAATTTTTATTAAAAGATTAACCTTCAAGGAGATTAGACAAGTGGCTAAATTTAAGACAAGGATAATAATGATATAAAAAGTAGTATCAAAGATTAAATAAGACAGATATCCATTTCATTCAGGCAGATTCATTTGGGAAAAATACAGTTTATGAGCCTCCTTGTGTTTAATGTAATCTTTCATGCAGCTGACCTGCCCACAGGGGGAAGAGGTGGCCATACCTCTACTGTTTGCACACCTCAAGTTTTGTAATTTATTGACTTAAAAGATACCTTGTGTCATCTTGAACATCTCATATTTTCTTTTTCTATCTCATTTATAGTGATAGAGGTAAAATCAGAGATATTGAAAGATACCTTAAGTTACAAGTCGAAAGACTTCTGCAGTGCTCCGTTAGCAAATTTCTTACCTCAAGTCAGTAAACAACTATTATCTCACATCATTGCCATGATTACAGAATGCTTGAAAAACTGTTTTTCCTTTGATCCATTCAGGTCTGGGGAATGCGCTTAAAACAGTCCAGGGCCAGCCCTGAAGCAGACCTACAACGCCACGCTACCTGGAACAGAAAGCTACCTGGTAAAGCCTACCTTTGCCACGTGACTTAGGAACCCCGTTAAATCAAGACTGGAGGACAATAATGAGATTAGGTCCTATCTGTACTGAGTTTCCAATTGTTTTCCTGTCTGAACAAAGTTTTAAAGAATTTTGTCTACAACACCCATAAACAGAACTGCCACAGTATCGCTCAAAAGTATGTGAATTACCTAAACTTAGAGTTCGATATTAGCCAGCATGTTACTATGAAACATCCTGGAAAAGATTTTTTTCCTAGGTTTCAGTGTCTGTAACCAACAATCCTACTCTATTTGTCAATCTTGCCTAAATATATATTTGCAAAACACGTAACTCGAACATAAGATGATTTTCGAAAACCAAATGCTTTTCAGAGAAAAGCAGATGGTTTGATCAGAAAAAGCTATAATAATCTCTTTTCAAAATACAAGGCAGGCACATAGAAGGGTGCTTTTTAAAATAAACATAATGTGAACACATATCAATATCATTTATTATGTGAGCCAATTACATATGTACATGTAAATATTTAAAGATTTTAATTACATATACATGTAAAAACTTTTGAGCTGCTATGTTTTGAACAAAATTCTACCTAAGATTCAAAAGCAAAATAAATGATATTATAATGTCAGGAGAAATAAAGTTTAATATGTTTAAAGTGATAACATCCTGTAAAGAATAATTTGCCATTTCTCAAGGACAAATGGAAAATTTACAGAGCACAATCAAGTTGCTGGAAGTGTTAGTTCATGCAGAATTCAGTACTATTTGCCAGATGCAGTAACTGAAAATATTCTATGAAAATAGACATAAATGTATCAACTTGAAATAGCATGAACTGAATGAGCTCCTCCCTGAAGTAATTTCACCTGATGAGTTCAACCTACAAAGACATTGCAAGGTACGGTTCCAGCAGGGTGTCGTCCCTGAGGAAATGACCCCTGCAGAGGACAGCTCGGGGAGCGGCACCATCTTACCCCTGCGAGCACCAGGCACGGTTTGGAGACAGATTTTCCCAGAGTTGAGACCTTCAGATCCAGCCATGGTTATGAGTCGAGTTTTAGTGTTCTCTCTAGGACCACCTAGCCCTGAGCAGTGCATTGTGCAGGTGCTGGCCTCTCTTTGCAAGGAATCTGTGTCCATTGTTCTTCCATACTGACAACATCCACACTTCAGTCCCGGAGCATCCGGAATATTATCTTCTCCCAGAGAAGACACTTTCCTCCCCTGTGCTCATCCAACAGTGAATTCTCCTCAGACCTCATCCCTGAGATTTCTGCCCCTGTGTGCTGCCCCCGGAAGCATCTACGTCTCCCATGTGGTCACGTTCACCAGGCTCTCGGTGGATGCCCCAGAGTGAAACTGGACACAAGGTCCTTTACTCCCTCCACAACCACAGCGACCCCTTCCAGCTTCTCCAGGTTTTCTCCATGTTTTGCACCTCCAGTTACAAGCTGCCTTTCCTGCTGCACCCCATAGGTGCCCTTTCTCTCCCACACTGGTGTCATGGCTTCCAGATGTCATCCGCAAAGTGCAGGGCTTTTTGCTCTTGAAATATCCATTTCTCAGATACCTGCATTATCAAGACTTTAGCTTTAAAAAGAGTCTTTTGCCATTCTTTTCAGCTTCTTGGTTCTCCCTGACTGTTTCAACTCCAGATATTGGAGTTCTCCTGGCCTGGCTGTGGATTCTACTCTTTCTCTTGACAGTCTCCCCAGACAATCACAGTTATTCCTGGGGCCAAATATGATCGATAGAGAGGACTGTCTTTAAAACATCTGCCCATAACCCTCCATTACATGTTTAGTAAAAATTCAAACACTTGAATGCATCTTCTGCACTCATATTCTGACTGCTCATGAAATGCACACGCATGTATCATACATGTATACCATGTTCACATGTCACAAAGATGTGTGCATCAGTGGCTAGATCGTTACATGGTGTCAGGTCTGTTTAAATGCTCTCTCTTGGAGGAGTCTGCTCTAATAGGATCTCTCTCTATTGCACCAAATTTATTTCCTCCATCCTCTGTACTCCAGGCTGTACTTAGGGACATTCTTCCTCCTTTTTCATTGTATTTTCATCATCAGTCTGTGAGCTCAAGTATGGTAAATCTATGTCCATTTGTCCACCTTTGTACACTAAGCCCCTAGGGGAACATTTGGCAGGTAATAGGAATTTGGTGTATATTTCCTGCAGGAAGGTGTGCACACAAGGTGGGTGTGATGGTGCTCACTGGTAATCCCAGCACACAGGAGACTGAAGCAGGAGGATTGCTGTGAGTTTAAAGCTAGCCTGGACTACATAGAAAAACCTTGGACTATGTAGAAAGACCTTATCCTCCCCCCAAAAAAGAATGTCTGTACATCTGAGTGAATTGATCAATTTGCCCCTTTCTTATAATTTATTTCAGAAGAAAGTTATTTTTTAGTCTCCCAGTCAGATGATTCTTGGGGAAAAAAATCACATAGCAACTGTGATACCTAAATATCATTTCATACTGTTATCATTAATCAGTTATTCTGGCAGAATTATTTCCAAGGCTGGGCATACTATTCAGTAGTATAGCACTTCCCTAATACATACAGGGTCCCTGGTCTGATCCCCAGCACTCCAAAAATTATGTTCATAATTAATAATCTTATAAGCATATAAGGAATGGCAAAATTTGTTCCAAATAAGTTTATCACTGCTCCAAAAAACAAGCAACCAGAAAGAAATAGAACACCAGAAAGTCATCTTGGTTTTTCTGCTACTCTCTATTTTTTGCCACAGTTATGATATTTTCATTATAGTACAAAATAACATGGTGATCTCTTCAAATCACTGGAATCTCATCATCAAGAACTTAGAAAATTATTTCTTAAAACTCATCGTCTTGTGGAGTGAAGAGAAAATAAACATGGGGTTTATTTCTGTATATTTACAGATGACTTTTTTCTATGGGCCCAGTACAGAGCAATGTAAGTTCCATTAAAGTTCCATCTTGAGAGCACGTGGAATTGCTGAGTTTCAGTTTTGGGGGGACTCATCCATTTGTTTGGTCCCCAAACAATTTAGGGCCTCAAAAGCTGTCTCATGGGAACTTTCCTTTCTTAGACATTTTTTGAAGTGTGACTACTATAAAGAGTAGGTACAGCTTCACTCAACGCCCATCTCCCCTCCTCCCAGCTGTAAAAATGGGAAGGCTTAAGGCTTGCATCTCACAGAGTCCTTGCAGGTAGAGCGCATCCTGGGACATTCAGTTCCGCGAGCTGGATGCACCTGATGAAACTGTCAAGCAGAAACGGCCTGGAAATCCACATGAGTGAGTCCACAAATGAGGACGTCAGCGGGTCACTGGGTTGGCCAGCACATTTCTAGTATCTGGTCATCGTGAGTATTTAGGAGACAGCTGTGATGAATGATGTGTTTCCTGACCTTTGCTCAAAAACCCAGAAACATGCCCTTGAGTTCAGTTTTCCCATCCTACCAACAATTTCCTAGCTACCCAGTTATCTGTATAGAGTCTCCTAGTACTAACTACAGCGAATGTTATATCTAGAACCAAAACCCAATGCAAACACAGGGAGATATTATAAGTTTTTATTTCCTTGGTTGGTTGCTTTTTTCATGGTATGAAATGTAACACACAACAAAAATATCCTGATGATTTTCTAATTTCTCACTATGTTTGTAAGTAGATTTTTTACATGTATAATTGCAAATATATACTAAACAAGATATTATAATTAACACTCATGTGCCAATTACTGTTTCATCTATTATTAATCAATAGGTTGATGATTTTGTATCATATAATACACAGTACATTTTCCTTAACACAGACTATTAGCTCACATGATTTCTTAGTTTCATTCTGTGATGCACTTTTAGCAGTAAATAGAATTTGAGCCTTAGTTTTTGCACCGCACACTAAATGTACGAATATAAATAAATCTATGCAGTATATAGTCCTATAAATCATATAAAAATCAATGTAAATACAATAAAATATGGCAATAAATCATGTATTAAATGAGCTCCTAGGCGTATCTTCTGCTGTGTAAATTTGCTACCATTTGGAAGCACATTGATGATATCATACACATTTATATCACGTGCTTTAACACATTTCTTTACTATTTTAGGAAGAAAAGACATGTGCTCAAGCTTCTTAAGATTAAATTAAACTCAGTTTCCCTATTACTTCTCTCAACTTTTATAACTCTCACAATAAACTTCAGACTGGCCATTTTTAAACTATATTGCTGTCACATGAAAATACAGAGAATTATTGCACTTTAAGGTCAATTCTCTCTCTCTTCCCCATCTCTTTCATGAAAACATGTACAAACTTTAAGCATTTGACAGTTAAGAACTTATTAAGCCATTGAACAATGCAGATTTCCATCAGGAAGTTGAACTGATTTGCAGAGCCAATGGTACTTTATGTAATCAAAAGCAAAAATGTCAGGCCAGCAAACCAAAAACTGGTTTCAGGAAAAGCATACACGTATTTGAGAAGGCCCGGAGGACTCCGCCTGCCCTGTGACAGCCACCCTTGCCCTCTTCCTCCATGGCTGAGCCCTAGTGGCAGCACTGGCAGTCAGATCCCTTGGCCACAGTGCCCACCTCCCCCTGACACAAAGCCTGCAGTAATTGCACAGACCCTCTCCAGCACACTTCACCACCAGCTTTCCCATCCCTTACTGTGCATGGACAAGTTCTGCCTTTCCCCACAGAGTTAAAACCAAAACCAAACAAGTTACACACACACACACACGCACACGCACACGCACACACACACACATCCCTGACTTTAGTCAAAATGAGGTGTTCCTGGTTTGGTCGTGACATGCACATGACAGATACTTTGTGGATTATGGCTTAAGATTTCCTCCTACAAACGCCTTCACCCTCCATGGCCCAGCGAGGAGCACCTTGTCCACGCCCACTCAGTTCAGAGCTGTGGCAAACCCACTGACCAAAGCAACCAGTTTCTCAGTATCACCACACAGTCCTTTAATTTGATAAATTCATCTTTCACCAGGAAAATAAAGAAAACTTCCAAATGATTCATGAATATTCAACAATACAATAAACTCTACAATAATGCACCTTTAATAATAGAAATGAGAGGTGGGTAATTAGCAATCAACTCCCAGACCTAAGGAACACCTGGCTATCTCTTTCTGCTCATTTTATGAGTCACACAATCATGCAACTCTTATTATTCTGTAAGTTTTCCTCATTTATACCATGATACTGACAAAGGCCTCTCATTCCTATTTGCTATCTGCTAAGAATAAGCATTACTAGTTTAGCAACCATGGGGCCCTTCTCTGGTGTGTTTCACCAGCACCATTACTCCTGGAAAGCTATTCCTCCACAGGAAGAAAAGACTGACACCCAACTCTCCCACACCCGTCTGCTGTGGACACAGCAGTGCTCACCTTGACACAGTGCCAACCTTTCTCTCTGTCATCAAAGTGAACTCTTTCTCTGGGGTATCATTTTCAGTTTGCTTTTCCACAAAGATATGCACATTTCAGGTTGTGACTAGCTGACAGGAAATAGTTTTTACTCCATCCACACAGGCCCTGGGAGATGTGCATTTTGAAGGACAATTCCTTCATAATGCTCAGAAATGGAATGCCTCTAACTGGAGGATTTTAAGTATCACAGACAGGTTAGAGCAAAATTCTTAGGACAGGAATATTTGTTAGTAAACTATAATATTGGAGATGACAATCTTTCCATGTAGATTTAAACCTGTATAACTATAGAAGTCAATATTCATGTCTTCATGAGACTAAAAACTAACTAAATTTAAAGCAATAAAAAATCTAAGCTGTTAAATAGTTGAATAACCCAGTATCTTCATGGGGCGCATTATTCTCTCTCAGCCTCTTATCTTTGGAAAGCCATGTGGGTAAGTCACATAGTTCTTGTGATTTCACTGTGTCTTAACCAGGTCAGCCTGTACCTTGATCAGCACAGGAGACTTCTCCCTGACCCTAGGCCCTGACCCTCCCTCTGCTTCTGGCATTCCTGTTACAGAACATGATGCCATAATTGCTTCTCTACTCTTCTGAAATGTAAATCTTTTCAAAAACCATTTCTAGTTTTTCAGACCAAGAATGGCTTTCTCCAAGGTCTGAGGAACATGTTTTGGAACACAGTCATCAGGAAGATAGCGCTGTTCTCCCCACTGTTTGTGGGAGATGAGGACTCTAACTTGTTAGCCCCTTTGCTCCCGTTTGTAAATTTCCGTCTTCTCATTGGATAGGGGAGAACATTTTGCTTCCATTAAGATCAATATGCAAAGCTGGGACCCTCTTATACCCTAGTCCTGCTCTGACACTCTCTCCTGCCTTTTGTTCCAGTAGATTTGAGTTCAGACTGAGTTATGGTCTCTCCAGCTAACAGGAAGAACCCTGAATAATGTCTTCCTTTAACATTGTGCAGTACCTTTTGCTTTTCAATCTTGGATGTTTTAGTTTCTATTTTTTGCTTTGACAGTCTACACATCAGAGGATTTGCATAACCATGCAATTTCAATGAGACACACCATGATTTTTGATGAAGCAAACACCTCGAACCTAATCTATGAAAAGAGAGTGCAGTACCTTTTCTTTTCATATCAGCAGCAGCTTCCTTCTCACTTTTCTGTTTAACATCTTCTCTGTCTGCTGGCAAAATAGAAACGTTATAAGCCTATGCCTTTGAACACCTCCATATTTCAGGGTGACACTAAGGTATCGAATTCATCTGCTATATAGGAGTCCCAGGCAGATCTGTGCATGAGCTGGCTTATACCTTCTGAACAGACAACCAGCCTCCGTGAGCTCTTGGGCCAGAGGGGACAGTTTTGCTAAGGGAAAAAAACTTTCCTAAAAGTGGAAACCTTAAATGGCCTTATGAATTGTGGTAGAAATCAGCCAATTTTCTAAGGTAGATTAAAAGGAATACAGTGAATGCCCCTGAGCTCTGACTCATTGGAAGTATGGAAGAAGCCCTGTCTAGTCAGGGCCATCGGGTCTGCTCTGTGAAAACCAATCATTTAAAAACTAAAACAGACACAGCAAGTCCCTCTCATAGTTTCTTCTCACTACGTAAAATAACCAGCCTTCCTTAGTAAGTTGAATTAATTAAATAATAATCTTTATATTTATTTAGATGGTCAGGAGAGATAGTAAATTAAAATTGAGAAGCCATCCTTAAGGGAGTAAAATTTTATTCCCTTGTCAACCATGACAGTAAGACTCTTAGGGGAACTTTTCCCCTAGAAAACAGCACCTTTACCAGTAGCGTAATAGAAGGGTACCCATTGATTCGTGTGGTAAATGGCTTTTAAATTCTTTACCTCTCTTTTGTGTTTCAGGAGTAACTTTCTTCTCTTCTTTCCTCTTCTCATCTTTCTCTAGAGAAGAAATGTAAAATATTTTCTTTAAGAAACTTTAGTACAAAAGGCAAGTCCAGGTTGGAAGGAAGCATTGCTGAGTCTGATTCAGCCTCCAGACAGCTTTGCGACTTTCAGTCAAGAGTTCGTCCCTTCTGGGACAGAGCTACTCCTGTTTGTAAAACGGCAGTACCTTCCTCAAGGCTGGATAATGTTCACCTGATTCTTGGCACTGCTCCCTGGTCACTGTAAAAATGTAAAATCATACACTGCTAATGTGGTTTCCAGCTCATGAGCAAAGCTATCTGAGGAAGTTATTTGTTTAGTACCTAACTTAGGCTATTGATATAGAGAATGAGGCGGAATTTCTTGGGAAGGAGACTGCATGTCAACTGACTTAGCTTTTGTTTTCATACATTTAGTTTTATGAGATAAATGCATGAAACCATATTTTGATGTTGATATTTTTCCAGTCTGTTTCTTGTCCACAGGCATCTGTAGCCTGGTGACATTTGTCTGGCAGTGTGCTGGAGACAGAATTTCCACTGCCCTTTCTGAGTGGTCATATCAAGGAGAGTGCTCAATGTTTGCACTTGGGGTTAGTACTAGGTCTCATGGCATGCAGAGTTGTGTGGCATCCTCAAAGTCACGATGGGATTCCCCACTCCAGAAATCTTAAGAAGCCCGGCCTCAAGGGCAAAGCAGGAACTTCAAGAGGGGCCTCACCTCAATCATACAGCAGCCAGACACCTTGGGCACCTTGGCGGTAAGAAGTTATTTCAAATAAGAATAGCATTGTGCTTGGAAATGCATGACTGAAATGGAACATTAGGTGACTCTAGCATTGGAAGCAGGAATAAATGGGGTTCATGTTGGACACTGATCTTTTTCTTTAGTTATTAGAGTCGTTTGCCCTGTATTTGAGATGTCTTTCTCTTTGTCATTTTTTATTTGCCTGTCATTTTAGGTACTGATGTATTCAAAGATTTCCATTACCCAGAACCATAAGACTGTTACTATGCTGAAGAAATTTGATGTGCAGTTCTAAAAATGAATGCTTAAATTGTCTACTAATGACTGCATCTGATTAAATATAGGAATTAATTCATTCCCTTAGGGATCGAGACTTTTTACCTACAAGATCAAAGACAACACTTTCTTTCAGTGTTAGAAGTATAATTTATAAAGAGCCCCTTTTCACGACTTCCAGTGATAATCTAGTGTTGCAGGAGAAATAGATTCACGCTTTGTCTGAATGTACCTGCAGTCGTCCAGTCAGAAGCAGCAAGCCAGGAAGTCAGTTTTTTTCTAATTCTAGAGTTACAAACAAATCATTTGAAATCCACTTTGACTTTTTCTAATAGTTTAGGCATTTATAATATGCATATCATTTTTAAAATTCTGGAAAAATATTTTTAAGTGTCATTATATTCTAATCATATGTAGCAAGGAATTTGCCATCTTGTCTAAATGAAGAAGGGAACGGAATAGGCATTTTTAAACATTGCCATCTGATGTCCTGAACTGAGAAAGCAGTTCATTAAATTACAGATTAATTACAAATATTTCTAAACCCATACTAAATATCAATGCTATAATCACAAGAAATCATAACTCAGCATCCAAATCTCTGTCATAATATAGACAAATAAACATTGCATTTCAAAATCTGGGCCAATTTGTTAATCTTACACTGAAGAGTGAAAGTAAATATCTGAAACCAAAAGGTGGAAACAGGCTTTTCAGTTTGTATCAAAGAAAGCTCTTGCACAATAAATTCTACCCTTTAGGTTAATATAGTTGGGGTTCACCGTGGTGATACAATACTCTCACCATAGTTCAAACTTATTAAGGCTTCTATTATGTATTCTGCCCATATTACAGCCATACATTGTGAGAGTCATGAATAAGAGTAGAAGTTCACAAAAATCAGGTATAAATAATGTACTTTAATAACATTTTTATGAATTAGACCTTTAAGCTGTCATTACTTTATTCATGGTGAGTTTCATTTAAAACATCAACTTCTGAAGATTCTGCATTTCTTCAAGCACTGCTGCCCGTGTCCTATAGGGGATTTGGCAGCAGTGGAATTGAATTTTTCATTTCTAAGAGACATATCAATTTAATTCTAACCTACTTGGGTGTAAAAGTAACCGCATTTCTTTCATGGAAACTTTCCTTTGTCTGATGCTTTTCTCCCTCAAGAGTCAACGTTCTCCCTTCTCACAGCACACACATTGTGTTTCCTCTCCAGCCTGGCCCTCCTCCTCCTCCTCCTCCTCCTCCTCCTCTTCCTCTTCCTCTTCCTCTTTCTCTTCTTCCTCCTCTTCCTCCTCCTCCTCTTTCTCCTCCTCCTCTTCTTCCTCCTTCTCTTCCTCTTCCTCTTCTTCCTCGTCTTCCTCCTCTTCTTCCTCCTCTTTCTTTTTTTCCTCCTGCTTTTCCTCTTCCTCCTCCTCTTTGCCAGTTCATTCAGTTACATTTGCAGAAGCCAGACAAGGATCAGCGTACTTAACACCACTGGTTTTCAGAGGTTAGCAGTTAATAATGTCTACAGGAACTGAATATATCAGCATATCATCTTTCTCTGGCAAAAATGTCACAAGCCTTGAAATGACAGCTCTGTCAAGCTGAGATCACAGGAAAAGCTGACCAAGAGAGAGGAATCCTCTCACAACTCAATGCTTTGAGCCCACAAATATGTTATTAGCTTCTGCATAAATTAACATGAGATGAAAGGAAAATCAAACTACTTACTTTTTTATTAAGCCTTCACAATGAGCTTTTCTCTTCTTTTTCAATGTTTTTATGCCATTTCAAAGCCAGAAAACACACAATAGTTAATTATAGCTGTGAAGTTTTCTAAGATGTGAGTTTCTAGCAAAGCAAGGAGACAAATGCCAATCATTTTGGATTTGTTCCTCGCTTTGCCCCAGATCTTCCTGTGGGTTGTGTGTCTTGCTTCCCTCTCTGGCCAGTGTTGACCTCTTGGTCCCAGTCCAGTCAGGAGGACCAGCGCTTCCCTGAGGAGGCATCCCAACATTCATGTCACTGCCACCTTGCCTCTCTGGACTGACAGATGTTGGCCTGAACCCGTTCACCGTGTGACCAATAGCACACAAGCAGATAAGGTGAAGTACAGAGGAGATGTCAGAATTCCCCAGTGTTATGCACAGAGGCACGTGGGCTCCTGGAGACAGCAGGGGCTGCCTGGGGAGACACTGGTCTGAATTCTGTCCCTGGTCCTTTTGGTCTGGATGACATTGGGCAAACTGCTGTGACATGCTGAATTTAATTTGCCTCATCTGAAAAACGGTGCTAATAAAACCTACCTTGCTGACATTGTGAAGACTGGGAGGAGTGTGCTAAAGTACCTGGAACACAGTGGATGTTCAAAATGCGATGACATTTTACAAATAATACAAAGCTCACTGACTACATACCAGCTTTAATATTTCTTCCAGGTGTGACATTAACTGATCTCTTTGAGTAAACACAAATTCTTATTGTTCTGTATCCATAGTCACTGTTTGTATTTTTTAGTGGAGAAATTTTGGGGCCATGTACTTAAGTAGAAATAACATATTTTGGTGGGTATTATGTTGCAGTGGAGGCAAAGTGGATTTCTGAGCTTTGCTACAGTGAGTTGCTACTGCCGTGGGAAATTAAAGGCAAGTCATAGATCTTCTATGTCCAATCATGAAAGGTAAAGAAATAGCACAATATATTCCAGTTCCTCTTCTCCTTTTTTTTCTAATGAAATATGCATTATCTTTCACTTATTAGCTAATTTTGCTAACAACAGGTGACCTAAAAAGATGTGGAGTAGTAAAAGCTATTGTTTTTGTCTGGATTTGATATGGCTTAAATTTGCTAAAGCAAGAGTCAAGTTCCTTTTCAAGGCTCAAAGATGCATACAGAATATGCATCTCTATCTACAGTGTCAGGTGTGACAAGCCCTACTAGGAAACTAAAACTTGTTAGAGTGAATCAGGGTTAAATAATTCTTAATGAGTAATAATGGAAAGACACCAAAGGAGAGAGCTCTGGGCCCACTGGAAAGAAAAGTTTTGACAGAGTAAAAGTCTCTGCCAAGACCTGGACTCCAGCTACAGATGCACAGAAAGCTTCGGGGTGAGAGCTACGAGGTGTACCCAGAGCACCCAGAGCAGCCGGGGCGGGTTTGGTCTCGGAGACACGGCAGTTTGGGGTGTGAACCTCCCACTTCACAGGGACTAACACAGGGAGGCCACCAGGGCTTCCATGCAGAAGTTACGTGATTCTGAGTAGTGGTTTGGAGGGGACTTAGTGATGGGTAGTAAAAAGTGTCCAATTGGATGACTGAGTTTTGTGATCATTGCTCCACTGAATTTTGTGATTATGTTGTAAGAAAGAACACTAAGGCTGGGGGAAGAATTCAGTAAAAGTATTACTCTCCTCCCCCGTCCCCTCATTCCCACTGATTTTATTTAGTACCCTTTTTTTTTTCCTTGGGGATCGAACTCACGACTGTGTGCTTGCAAGGTAGGCGCTTATGCCACTGAGCTAAACCCCTGGCCATTATTTGGGATTCTTGAAGTCTTGAAACATTACAGATAGGAACCAGTGGAGATAACTTCACTTTACATTTATACTGTAGTTAGACAGCTGTGAGAGCAACCGTTCCCTAAAGTGAGAACTTCACTTGAGTGACCCTATGACTGAGCTGGCCTTTCAAACCCCAAAGCTACTTTCTTTGCCTTGATGGTTCTTCAGAGATCACTGCATTTATTCTTAGACTTTTCTTTCTTCTTCTTAGCTATTAATCACGAAGAGCCACAAACCAGCAATCCTAAGGCACTTTTTGGTGATCACGTAGAGGGTTTCAGCTTAGACTCTTATGTTGACAAACGTCCATTTAGCCTTATGTCAAACCACTTGTGGTGGTCCAGAGTTTAAAAACGTTGCTTTTCCTGGGACTCTGGCATGACAATCAGGACTGTAAGAGCCCAGGGTGGGATGTGTTGGAACCAAACCCAGGAGCAAGCTTCGCCTGTGCAGGGAGAAGCCTCAGCTGGAGTGGGAGCCCGAGGCTGCGCTATGTGATTTCCCGTCTGCTGTAGGAAATGAGCTACACACCGAAGGCTTGTGTTTCACACACCTGAAGGGGACCCCTAGCAATGCACTCAGTGAGGCAGGAAATGTCCCCAAGGACCCAAGGTCTTATTGGTTTAAGCCCACGTTTGTTTATGGTACCATACTATCTTCCTTCTTTGAACCTCAAAATTATTGTGGGAAAGGGATCTCAATTCATTACTTATTTCGGATGGTCAAAACAAATATCAAAATGCCTTAGTTTTGGTTAGAACCACAGTAATTCCAAGCTGATGGGAAATGAAGCTTCTAGAGTGGAGCACATGACCTTACACTAGTATTCACTTAGTTTTTCAGGCAAAAGTCTGCACCTCCTGTAACTTGAGAAAAGTGTCCTCGAGAATGGTAAATAGATTGGCAACTTTGACCCATCATTTAAATCTCAGAATGAGGATTCTAACCTACGGGTGACCACGGCTCTGTTCTCGCCCTGCAAGATGGAAAGCGAACCTTCAGGTAGACCCCTATCAGGAATTTGCAAGTTGAGGGAAAAGTGGGAAAGTAGCAGCAACTGTTACCTCATTTTTTTCAAACAGATCTCAAGTCTCACGAGGAACATTACTTGGCCTAATAACAATATTTTTTTTGTTTCTGAATTTGCTACTCAACAAGAAATGCAAAGAGAAAGACAATTTAATATCTTTAACAAAAAAGACTCTACATGAAGCAAAGGTAATATTTCAGGTAAATGAGGTAGATTCCATCTAAATCTTTTTAGAATGATAAGGCCCTTTCGGATGAATAATTGCCTTAATCTTGGATGGGTTATGTTTAGAAAGATGAATCCTCTATATAGAAACGAGGCACCAAAGCCAGTCTGGAATAGATTTTATTTTTCACTCAGGCCTTTACCTTACAGTGAGCAAACACCCACCTAAAACTGTCTTGTACTCCGGCCAGGACCCACATCCATGGCTACTTGCCTCTCTGGACAGTGCAACAAAGAGCAGCGTTATTTCTTTGCTCTTTCTAGATGCGCCTTTAGAAGTTTCATGAACATTTCTTTTAACCCTTTTAAACTTGACTACTTGCCCAAGGTCTCTGCAAATTTTTATAATGTGTTTTTTGAAAAGGTTAAAGAAAACATAAATATGGGATTCTTTTCTAACAGGTTTTCGTTTTCAATATCATGTTATTTGTAAAGGATTACTTTCCCCACATTTTATCTATATAGCTTTTCTACATTTGTCTGTAACTGCAAATGGATTTTGAAAGTACTTCATTACATTTAAAATGTCAAGAATGCCTGAAACATTAGAAAATTGAGCTTTTCCTTCTCATGACTAAATTATTGGTATTCAGAGAACAATTTGGTTATAAATCAAAGTCAAAATATACTTTAAAGTACCATTTCCAAGATATTGCTATTTTATAACAGATCCTTGAGAAGTTTCTAAACAAATTAGACAGACTCCATCGTTATTTGTGAATACAATTTGACTTTAAAATTACTGAGTTTTTAGTGTATTGGGAATAATTAAAGTCTGAGGCCTTTCAGTTTTTAAACACATGCCTAATTAATGGATATTAATTCTTAGAGTGAGAACAATTCTCCACTATAAAAATTCAAATTTTCAAGTTGTGATAATTTTAGGATATTATATTCAAGTTCAGTTTTAACTGAGGAGCTACATACATTTTATCATTGCTCATGTTTTATACAAACTTTACCACATTTCTCTACCTTTGCTTTCCTAATAAGGTCTATTTTATTTATCAAAAGAAAAAAGAAAGAAAAAATCCCTCTTTTATTTGATGAACAAAGAGTTGCCAGGATTCTGTACTCCATTTGCCCAAAACACACGTGGTCTCGAAGATCCAGTCGGTTTTCTCACTGATTACTGGCAGGATGAACGATGTCACTGGCAATGAGCTTGCATAATAGAGAAAGACATTGAAAACTAGCACATACAACGTGCTCTGGAAAAAACCTGTGTGCAGAAGAGGCTGGGGGGAACCATTTCTGCCTTACAAATGCTGGGTGGGAAAATTCGCTGGCACAGCGGGTTCCAATTTGGAGTCCAAACCTCCTAAATGTTAAGCATTTTATCTTGGACTTACTCTTACGTCTGTTAAAGGACAAAATTCAGGGGGAAAAATGTTTCTGATACAAGAAGAAGTGTTATGAAGCAGCGTAGCATGCTGGCTCTGGTTTCCACAGGGGTCTCCTTACTGCGTTTCCTCTGCCTGCTGCCCCACTCCCTGACCCCAAGAGCACGAAGCCCTCCCAGTGAGCATGGAGCCGCTTTCCAGTGTGCACCAGGCCCACGTGTCCTTTATCTGTTCCTCAGAAGACTACACCTGGGCCCCACCCCCTGGGACACACGTGGGAGTTTGCAGCCCCTTTGACAAATGATTTCATGTCTTTTGAATTAATGACCAGTAGTAAGTTTGCTGGGTCATACGGTAGTTCTATTTTGTATTTTTTTGGGGAATACCCACCCTATTTTCATATCTGTTATACTAAGTTATGTGTCCACCAACATAAGGGTTTTCTTTCCTTCATACTCTCCTCAGCACTTGTGGTCTTTGGGCTTCCTTTTTTATTTTAAAGAGAAAATAAAATAAAACAAAATTTCAAAACAAGATAATATGATGGTAACAGTGATTAATATGTTGAGCATTGTTAACTTTAGTCACTCACAGTGAAAGCTGCTGGCATTTAATTGTCTAAACTATATTAGCACACACTTTCCTTTTCAATGAGCCAAGAGAAACTAGTACTATAACTATCTTAACTGCCATATATATATATATATGATAGTCAAGATAGTTAATATATATATGTATATATACATACACACACACAAACATATATATATATATATATATATATATATATATATATGGTATTTTTTTTTGCTTCTGTTTTCCTTTTTTCTCCATTCTCCCATCCCAATTCTCTTTCCTGTTGAAATTGTTTCCCATTTTACAATATCTATTGTACATTTTGGATCTTATTTATTCTTTTAGTGTCTCACACTAAGGAGACAATACAATGTGTTTCTGGTTTATTTCATTTATGAGTATGGTCTTGAGTTGTATCCATTTACCTATAAAAGTTCTGAGTTTATCCTTCTTTATGGCTGAGTATTACTCCATTGTATTAAAAAGACATCTCTTTTTAATCCATCCCTCAGTTGATTGGCATTTGGGTTGTTTTCCAAGATCTGGCTATTACAAATTATGGTGCTATAAACATGGGTCACATGTATCACTGTGGTATGATGTTTTCAATTCTTCTGGGAAGATACTCAGAAGGGGAATAGCTGGGCGGAATGGGACCTTGAATTCTAATTTTTTGAGGAATCTCCACACTGATTCCACAGTGGTTGCACCAGTTTACACTCCTACCAACAGTGGAGAAGGGTTCCTTTTTCCCCACAGCCCCTCTGGCATTTGTTATTGGTTGATTTCTTGATGGCAGACATTATTTCTGGAGTGAGATGGACTCTCAGTGTTGTTTTAATTTGATTCAACCAGTGATGAACAACCAATTTGAACAACCAGTGATGCTGAACAGTTTTTCACATATTTATGTGCTGTTTGTATTTCTTCATCTGAGAAGCATGAATTGATCTCAGATGCCCGTTTGTGGATTGGGTCTTTAAGTTTTGGAGGTCTGAATTTGTTTGGTTCTTCATACGTTGTTAATAGTAATCCTGAGAAGTAGCTACCAAATGTTTTTCCCTCATTGGGGATTGTCTTTTCACCATGCTTGTGGTTTCTCTTACTGCACAAAAGCTTTTTAATAAGATGAGATCCAAGTTGTTGATTCTTTGTGATAGTTCCTCTGCAATGGAGGTTTTATTCATAATCTTTGCCTACACCAATGTCTTCAAGAGTTTTACCTATTCTATTTTCTAGAAGATTTAATGTTTCTGCTTTAATATTTAGATCTTAGGTGTATTTCAAATTTAGTTTAGTGCATCTTGAAAGATATGAGTCCAACTTTAATCTTTGGCATGTGTGGAGCCAGTTTTTCCAGCACCATTTAGTAAAGAAGCTTTTCCTAGAATGTCTGTCAAAACATTTAGGAGGGCTGGCTGGGTAGACATAAATTTCCTCAGATGCTCTTTGACATGGAAGTATCTTATTTCTCCATCTGTTTTGAAAGATATTTTTCCAGGGCACATCAATCTGGGATGAAGGTTGTTTTTCTTTAGAATTTGAAATACTTCACTCAAAGCTCTCTTTGACTTGAGTATTTACGCTGAGAAGTCAGTGTTTATTCTGATGGGCTTTTGTTTATAGGTTATTTGTTTCTTTTGCCTAATAAGTTAGAAGATTCTTTTCTTGTGTTGAACTTTTGGAATCTCAACCATGACAGTAGATTTTTCTTTTTATCTTGGCTAATTGGAGCTCTACATGCCTCACTTATGTGTATTTCAAATTCTTTTTCTCTACCAGGGAAGTTTTCTGCCATGATGTCTGTGAAGTTTTCTTTTTTTAGAAAATAACATTTGTGCTTATTTCATTGTGCTTGTCACAGACTCCAATCAAGCTTAAATTATTCACCTTTGCCTCATATAGCAGTTGCTGGATTGATTTCCCCTGGCCCCTTGCTATTTTTTATTACTCTTTCCCTCCATGATTGCTAATCACAAGCCTGTTTTCTGTATCTGAGATTCTGTCCTCACAGTGGCTTAATCTGTTACAGATACATTCAATGGAATTTTATTCCCCTGGATATCTGACTGAATCTAACTTATGGATTCTATTTCTTCTCTATGCTGAGCATTCATGGCTTCCAGAATTTTCTTAAGCTTCTCTATTTTTTGTCTGTATCTGCTCTAGAGTCACTATGTATGATTTTCATAATGGACATCATCTCTGTGGTTATCTGAAAAATTATTTCTGATTTTTTTCCCGAGCCTCATTCAATTGCTTTGTCATTAACACTTCAGAGAGGCCAGGTGGGTGGTTTTCTGACTGTCCGACCTTACTACCCCCTTAGTTTGCCTTTGGTGAACTGGATATCTGGAATTGCATCTTGTTTAAGTGCCTTCTCATTTTCCTTATTATTTTAGCTTAATTCCTGGGGTGATGCTTGTAAACTGCCCAGGGTGGATTGCTTTATTGCTTGTATTTAGAACCCTTAGGAAATGACTTTTGCCTTTTTAATAAGATTCATTCTTATTGGAATGAAGAAATATTTCATTGTGTCTTTGATTTGCATTTCTCAGATGATTTCTGATATGGAACATTTTTATATATTTATTAATCATGTGCATGTCTTTTTTTTGAGAAATGCTTATTTAGTTCTAGTATCCCTTTTCAAATCAGAACTATTTTTTACTATTGGGTTTTGGAGATTTCTTATGTCTGCAAGATACTATCCCTTGTCACACGTAGTTTGCAAATTTTTCTCCCAGTTTGAGGTTGTCTGTTCTCTGAAGATGTTTTTAGTTTGATTTAATCCTGCCCCATCTGTGTTTGCTTTTGTTTCCTGAGCTTTCAAATTTTGCCCCCCACATTTTTGCTTATTCCAAATTCTCTTCTTAATTGATCTTTCCAACGTATTCTTACCACAGCTACTGCCCTGAAACTATTTGTTTCCTAAAAATCCCCCCCCCAAATCTCACTTCATCCTATTTTGTACCACTTATTTCTTTCTTTCAACTTCTTTTCTCATCCTGAATTAATTTAACTTTCCTCACATTTGAGTTATGGTAACATCTGGGTACTCTCCAAGTTTTCTGCTCACCCTCCCTATGCTGAAAATACAAATACTCCAGAGCTGACCGGGCCAATCCAGAATATTCATAAGAAGCAAGAGTGGAACAGAAAAGCTGTGAATACTTAGATTAATATTTGTGATTCTATCACCCATTAAATAATAACATTTTTGAAAATATCTTTTATAAGTCATTTGAAGGCAAAAGGTAAATAAAATACATAGTTTAATTAACAGTGTTATACCAATGTTAGTTCTTTAATTTTGAAAAATTAACCAAGGTTTTATAAGATGTTAACCTTACAAGGAAACTTGCCAAAAAGTATAAAAAAATTGTTTTATTTTTTTATCTCTCCTGTAAAAATAAAATCACTGCAAATAAAAATTTATGAAGGATGGAACAATACAGGAAGGTTTATATGTCAGAGTTCAAAATTTATTTTTACTTGAATTTTGGTAGTCTTGATTAGTCTGCAGTTTCTCCCTGTATGACAATAAATGTATTGTTGTACAGGGAAAAACAGTAAACAAGATAAAGAAAGAATGATAAAATCTTGGAGGTGAAACAGATCTTTGAGATCATCTGTTTTACACATATCACCTTGTCAATGAGGAAGTCCAGGCATGTCAAGGTTAAGGATATTAATACAAGCCTGACCCTTGGGACTTCAACTCAGACTTCTCATATACCTGATGCATATGTGGAAGAGGGAAAATGTGGAGGCAGGAGTAGGTTCTCATGCTTTTCTAACCTGGTCTTTGTTCTGTCGGTCTCTGAAACACTTGGAACCACTAGACACTTTCCTCTTCATATCAGTGCATGCTTGGCTCTTTCATTCTGAACTCTGATGATGTCTGAAGTGGTTATATTTATGCATCAAATCAGTGAGGCCATGGAAACAGTTACCTGGTCAAACAGCAATGTAGATAATCCCTTGAAGATATTTTTTAGGTTTGACTGACATTTATTTTAGTAAACTTTGAGTAGAGAAGACAATCTCTCACAATGTGTGCAGACCTCAGGCAATCAAATGAAGCCTATGGAGAAAAGGCTGCTACATCCCCAAGAGAATTCTGGTTCCATGCTCCCGAGACTCGAGGCTACAGCATTAACTCTTTGCTGGTGTCAACAGGCTTATGCCTCTTGTGAATTTGGGAGCTGTCAGTCCTTAAAGTTGCATGAGCCAGTCCTTTCAAATAAATAAATCTTTCTCAGAGAGAGAGAGAGAGAGAGAGAGAGAGAGAGATGCATACCCAATAAGAAGGCTGATCCTGTTTCTCTGGAGAAGCTTAACTAAATCAATGTATCTGCACATTTGCGTTCTTGGGCACATTCTGCATATTGCACAGACTCATATACTGATTGACTCACTAGTGGCTCAAGTATATTTGGAAGAATCTTGTCCCCAAGTGTCCCTGAGGTCACTCTTCAGTAGGCTACTGAGAAGTGTTATTAGGAATGGTATTGTTTCTGTGATTAAAAATAAAATAGGAATTATCAGGTTCTAATAAAAGAACAGAACTTTTAAATCCAGGATTTTTTGGATCCTTTAGTATACAAGTGTATGTTGTGAATGTTAAAGAAAAGGAGATGAACAATTTTGCCAAAATATTTTGCCTTGACAACCTTTTTCCTACCAAGAGTGCCATATATCTGGAGTTTCTCCTAATGCACTTCAGGAAACACTGTGGTAGATCTGAGTTTAGGACTCTAGTGTTTGTCTCCCTCACCTGTATGCTCAGAAAGCATTCAAGGGTCCACCAGAGATGACCACACATATGGTACTGCAGTGTGTAGGAGTTTCCATTTTCTCTCCAGGAGCCATTGCTACTGTGACCCTCATGGATTGTATTACCCATCCTCCAGGAGCCTTGCATGCAGCTTCTTTTAACCCGTGGGTACAACATGAAGAGAAAGAAGAGCAGGAAAAACAGATAACCAGGCACATGTTTCCTCGCTTTCTCTCTGCTACAGAGAACAGGACACGCATAGCTCTACACAGTGTTGGCAGGTGCATTTCCCTCCTGAAGAACATGTCACTCAGATGATCCATTTGGGCATCTCTTTCCTCGTGTCCCAAGACTTTCTGGGCTTGTAAATGACTCCATCTCCACTGTCTGCCTCTTTAGGCACAGGGTTGTAGAGGGCTTTCTGCCTAGGATAACACTAGGGTGTCGTCCCTAACCCTACGAAACCTTTAGAAGTATTTCATCTCCAACACTCTCTTCATCACATATTTGAGTGTTCCAGGAACCCAAATTGAACTCATGATTATCTCTTGAAACTTGTCCTTATTCTTAGTGGCACTCATAGAACTTTAGCAATTGTGCTGAGCCCTAAACACTTAATTGCCTTTCTAAGATAATGGAAATAGACTGTGACTTGTTAGGAGACACCTGGCTTCCAAATGCAATTATGCCATTTTTAGATCTGTGTTATCTTGGGCAATTTACTTGATTTCTCTGTTCTTTCTATAAAACGATTACATCATATTCACTGCTTGGAATTGTTTTGAGGATGAACGTGATTGTTTAGAACAAGAGTAGCATAATTTTCCCCATGAGTAGTGGCCTCTTCAATTTATTTTATCTTTTAATCCTGCAAGCCCTCAAATTCTGACCTGAAAATAGAATCATGCCACTCCTCTGTTTAATGGTGTAAACTGTTCACAGTCTATGAGGAGGTGTAACAGCGTTAGCAGGGAGTACAAAGTCTTTCAGGTACGATCCCCGTCCTGCACTAAAAATGTTATTAGAGTTTCCTGTATACTGACCAATGTTATAAACGCAATGAAATTATTATCTTTTGTAGATACTAATAAAAATTTCCATAAAATTAATGGTTTACTCTCTATACAAGAAATTACTTGATATAAAAGCCATAATAATAATAACAGCATCTGAATGGTCGAGTGCCTAATTGCACTAGTTGGTAGTGAGTTAAATTGTTATAGGCATTATTTCATTTAGCCACTTAGCAACTTTCTGAGTTAAGTAGCTTCTAAAAGTAGCTTGTTTTACAGTTTATCCAAATTTATGACTAGAGGTCAATTCCATTAAGAGGCACCAAAACATGTGGCTTCATTTCATCACAAAACAAAGAAAAATATTATATTGGCTTAAAGTTCCATAAAACCTGTGTGTCATAGAGTTAATGGAATAAGAACTGATGCCAAATTTCTATTTTATTATTTTACGTCCTGGGCTTCTCAGGGTCTGTCTCACTGAAGAGCTAAGGTGATAAACTTCTTGGTGTAATAGAATTATAAATAAAACATTACTAGCTCCTGTAGAAGACTGTCCTCTGATGCACCCTATGGTAAAAATTTATCCTATATTAAATTTTGTATGATGTTCCTTTCTCCTCTGTATCTGCACAAATCCAGCTAACTTACTCTTTATGACCCAATACTGCTTTTGTGGTTTCACCCCACAGCCTCGCTCATACATATCTCATCTTCCCCTAACTTTTACAACCTTTACGATCTGTACAACTCACTTTTGTATTTCCGTTATAGTGCTTCATAATATTATTCGCTGCCAAACAAATCCGACATCTCTACTGGAGCAACACCCATCCCATACACCTCTGCAGTGTTATTTACACGGCAGCAAGGCACAGAGGCTTCCCTTGCTGTTACAGTAGCTCCTTACCGAGAGCCTCAAAGACACAGGCACAGGCACAAAGGCCTGGGGTTCTTCAGAACTGTCTCAGTCCTGCCCCACGTTTAGGAAGTGAGGCACGGAAACCCTAGGAAGTCGGTTGTCTGGTGAAGACTGGTGAACTGGCTACTGTATAATTTAACTTCTTCCTTCTGCATCTGTGTCTCGGTCATTCCTTGCCAGTCTGGTGTAATTCCTGGCAGCCACAGGTTAAAGGAGGAGGGATTCTTGTGGCTCACAGTGTCAGGGACTTCGTGGCTGGCTGGCTCCAAGGCAGGACCATCATGGCGGAAGGGCGCGGTGGAGCAGGGCTGCTTGCTTCATGGTGCCTGGGAGGCAGAGCTGAGGAAACCAGCGCCGGCCAGAGACAGAGCCCCACGAGCTCCCCAGTGCCCACCCCTCCACCCTGGCCTCCGCTAACAGCACATCCAGCCGTGACCATTGGAGGAGGACTGAGCATGGGTGAGTGTGGGGCTCCCATGATCCTCTCACTGCTGCAGGAGTTTCGTAACCCAGTCTCTGGACAGCCAAGAGGAATTTGCACAGGAGGATTTTATGGAACAGTTTTTCTGTCTTTCTGGGGGCCTGGGATCTGGCTAACACTGAGATTGTCTGTTTGATGGATGAGGGTTGTGTCACAGCAAAGGTGTCTGGGTCTTTCCAGAGAGATGCATTACTTGGGGTGGGAGGTGAGAGAAAATGCTGACCAACGTTAGATGGTAAAATGGCACTCACGTGAGGGGCTGCACCCAGCCGTAGAGTTAATACCACAGAACACCGTTTGATTAGGGAGACCCTCACACAGCCCTGTTCCACTATATAATTTCTGCATCACGACCACACGGCCCTTTGAACATCCGCGCTTTTTATCCTTGGTCATAATTAAGTCTGTATCAAAATTGAAGAAGTTTTGAAACACTATGAGAATTAGTGCTATATTTGTTAGGTATTTTCTTAAGTTAATTCTCCTCAAACTATTCCAAAATTAAATATAAATTGACAACAATGACAAAAGCAATTCCTTGAAGTAATTATTTAGGTCAGGTGTATTTAAAGTTACTATAGCCAATTTTTTTCTTAAGCAAATATACTGTCAACAATATACTAGGGGTCAAAAGAAACAAGTGATTTAATACGTAGTCTCTTTATACTGAAATGTTCAAAACGGTGAAAACTTTATTGTAGTGTACAAAGCTTGTTATGAGAGAAAATAGTAAAAATCCAAAGAAGTTGTTACATAAAACTTTAGGACATTAATAAATGTTCTGAGATAAGAAATACAGTGATATTTCCCAGAATAGAATGTGCATGGTAAGAAAACCATGTTTTAGACCTATGAAAGCATAAAGAAGACTTTCCAGGGCTTCTCAGATGTGTAGGGTGCTGTTGCCCATACAAGGTTCATGAAGTTTTAGAATTTTACTTATAAAGTTCCAAATTGTTTACAAACTCTAGGAGCCTGTATATAAATCGCACGTTTGAAAAACATTAAAGTTAAAATATGTTTAGGTTTCGACAATTTGACTTGTGTCTTCAAATCCAATAATGTGCTTCAGCACTACTTTTAGGTTTCTCTGTTTTGCATAAAGCCATTTTCTTGCAACTTAGCCATAAGGAAGTTCCAGACCAGAATAGTGCATCAGGACTGGCATAATCAGCTTCACTAAAAACAGCTTGATTAATCCTAAATATGTCCTAGTTCCTAATCAATTATGCTAATGCAGTCGGAGGCAGCACATCTGCCAGCCCTGACAAAGCCCATGATCTCAGCGTCCTCGCCTGAGCCTCTGGGCTCCTCGTGAGCTGCTCGAGACTGAGCCTCGGCAGGAGAACTCTGCTTAGAGACACGCTAAGTGCAGACAGAGTGAAGACTCCTCCTCTTGGAATGCTGTCTTTGGATTCACTGAGGCATAGTACCGAATTCTAGGGTAAAAAGGCAGGTAGAATCACTCTGTACACACCATGTCCCAACCTAAGCATCCACTTAACAAACGGCACATCCTTTCCAGGTGATGGATTAACAGACAGAACCTCGGCTACTGGGCGGTTTACAAGCTCTGCATGCCAGGACATAAACTGAATACTCTGACTAGCAATGTCTGCCTCAAGTTGGACTCTGAGATCTTTGATTTATGTCCATTATGCTAGAATCCGATGAAGCTTACAGTTGTGGGATATTATTTACTGGCTTGCCCTGGTGCTGTGAACACGTGGACAGCGAGATAGTCACTTGGAAATTTTATGTCAAATTATCTCCAGTCACATGAGCTATTAAAGCCCAAATGTCAAAAAGATATAACTCTTATGTTCCTCTCTCTCTTTTTTTCTTTTTTTGGATTGAGTTCTGTTAGATTTGTTCTAAACTACTTGCTCAATCTTTAGTTAATGACATGGGATTGTAGCCATCCATGAGACTGCTAACAATATTTGTTGTTACCTACAGTATAGACTGTTAAATTTGAAACTAGTTAAGATTTTTTGAAATATTTAACTCAATTCCAAATACATACAGCAATGATAAAACTGAGCATGTGTGCTGCTTAAAAACATAAATGGCAGCTGTGTAAAATGAAACCCATTTAACCTGCCTCCTTAGTGCAGCAGGCAGCATAATCTGAAAATGAAACCCATTGTAGCTCAGAGAGAAATATTTAACAAGTGTAATTGTATGAGGTAAATCTTTAAACGGTTTCAATTATCTACCATCTAAGTTTAGGGGTCACCAAGTCCCATAAAATAAATATGCGCCCACCACAGATGTTTATGTTGGATGCTGACTCTTCACATGAGTAGTGTGGGAGACGGAGCCATGACAGAACTGATTCAGACTGAACACGGTTACAACGGTGGAGCTCTGGTCCCATGGAACTGTTCCCTTCTAAGATGTCCACCACGTGAGGTATAGTAAGATGGCAACATGGCAGAAAGTCCTCTTCAAAACCTGGCTAAGAATTACCCTGATTTTGGACTTTCAGCTTCCAATGCTGTGAGAAACATACCACATTATTCAAACCACCTCATGTGGGATCACTGTAATGACCACCCAAGATGACTCAGGTTGGGACTCAAGGCAGATCGGGAACCTGAGCAATTCTGCATCAAGAGGAAGTCGTCCTTCCATAATCCGCCTGCATGGGAACAGTGTCGGGAGCCAAGGGCGTGCGTACAGGGGTGAAGTGCGGGAGTGGGGTGTGGAGAGGCAACACTGACGTCCGCTCTCCCCGAGACATCTGCATGGGCACAGTAATCATGTCAATAGGTGAAAGACCTGTGTGTGCAAAGAAGATGTGCCAGGGAATGGAGGGAACGCGAGTCACACACTTGGGGTGCATCTGTACCGTCCTGTCAGTGTTCACAAGGCAGTGTCTTCAGAGTCTTCGAGAAGATGCTCATGACCTTTACCACAAATCAGTGCCAAGACACCAAACAAGAGTATTCTTTATGTCTTGGCTGGTGAGAATGCAGCACTGACCACAATTCCATGGAGTATTTACTTAAAATTTACAACCGACGATTCATTCCAGTGGTGTGAAGGGCCAGGCCAAAGCAGTTCACCCACTGTAACAGGTTGCTGTAATTTAGAAGCCAATGGTGACACTGTCCTCCATACCTAGAAGGGACTGTGACCTAGGGAAGATCTCTGTTTTTATTCTTGGATTTATTATTTGTGCTTTTATATGTGAGCTGAGTCCAGGCATGGTAGGAAATGTTTATTAACCTCTAAATTCCCATAGTTTGGAAAGCATCTGTGTTATAACCGATGTCCTTGTAAAGCTTCATGTGTTTGGAGGTGACCGGGCCGGAGTGCTGTCTTCACCAATGAATTGGCCCATTTGATGGGTTTGTGTTGACTCTGCCTTGCATGGTAGAGCATAGCCAGAGGGGCAGGTCGCTGAGGGGGTGACCTAAAGGGGGGACCTTGTCCTGCAGTCCTCCCTTTTTCCCATTTCCTGTCTGCCCAGGGTGGAGAGCCTTTCCACCAGGCATTTCTGCTGACCCAGGACCGACTTCCAGGAAACTGGGCCCAATCAGCCTCTGCTCCTTTGTGCTGTGGGTGTTGGGTGTTTCTCCCAGGGATGAGAAAGTGACTAAGACAATCATGGTCACAATATAACTAATTACAGTTCAAGGAATGAATGAATAAGACTTAAAGAAATGACTTCAAATTTCCAGTAAAATTGATCCTCATTGCATTGGCTTCATTTTACTTTTCTGTTCTTGAAACATCATCTTTTGAAGAACTACTTTGCAGTAATAGCATCTGCTACTAATTATACATAAGCACTTAAAGACTATATAAATGCATGAAATATATATATATATGTCATACAGTCAGTGAGTTTCATACTCAAAGGTCAGTGCTATTCATATTCCATACTAGAGAGGACAAAACTCACAAACACTACATTTATGTAACTTCTTAAATATAGAAAGTTTGTAAAAGGGGAGATTGGACTCAAAAGCAGAATCTGTAGTGCCAGAGTCTTCAGATAAAAAACAAAAAACTGACTGAGTAGTGGTAAAACTGCAAGAGTTGCAAGGCATATCCTGTGCATCAGTCCCTATATTTTCTGGTTTGACTTCCAGGACAGTAAGCCGGTCCCCTTCTAGAAACCAAAAGTCACCAATATCAAAGCTTCAGGGAAAATTTTTTCCCTTTCTAAAAAGGAACAAATCAGAACTCCAGGAAAGGTAGATTTGTATGTCACATGTAACTAACCTACACAAAATTATTTTATTTTAAAACTTTGTTACTATTGAGTTCTACATTCTAACTTGTCTACAGTAGAAAGCTATGAAAGGAAACATACTCACCCTCCGGAGTAGGTGTGGCGGGAGCAGGTCCGGAAGCCTGTGGGGCTGGCACTGGAGGGGGTATAGCTGGGCTTTGTCCTGTGCAGGCGATGCAAGGGGAGATTAACAAACAGAACCTCCACAATGGCCAGCCCTCTCTCTTGCATGCATAACCCATAACCCTGAGTAGGCACTAAGAATATTATGCAATAAGAAACCTGCGATTGATTGAGATCTTTAAAGTGACATTTTCACAGATTGTTATCTTTAGAGCTGTTTCTGAAATATGTCATTTTCCAGAGATGTCTATTGCATCAAGCATCTTCACTGGATTTGTTAACTGAAAGTGTATGTGTGACCGGATAAAGAAATTTATTTTCAATATGTACTTTAAATTACAGGAACTAAAATTGCAGAACCTGAGAGGAGCTCTAATGTACTGAAAAATCATCATTTTTTTCATTTAACAAAGAATCTGAAATGAAATAGCAAGGCAATAAAAGAAAGCTGAAATTCACAGGCCTTTTCTGATAGTGAACAGGTACATTTTCTCCTGCCAAAACAAAGGACCTGTAGCTAAGTAAATAATGAGCCAAAGGGAAAATAGATTCAGTTTTACAGATGCTTGAAAGCTTCCCTCTAGTCTCTGGGCTTATTATCAACTGTAGAAAAGAAAAAAAGAAAACAGAAAAGCCTAGAATCATTCCTGACCACTTCTTCCCCCAAGTGACATCTTTAGCCAATGCCATTTGGGCCATGCCCTGCAAACATTAACCATGATGTGATCTCATATGAAACCCTTGAAAACTGTTTTATCATTAATTTTCATTCCCTAACTCCTGCTGGATTTTTTTTTAAATCCAGGAATCGTCGTGGGCATGTGTACCTTTTAAAACCTCCTGACAACTAGATATTATCAAATGTCAGCAGACCTGCCTCCTTACTGGAAATTTGACTTTTTTTAGAATCCTTGAGAAATTCTTCAAAATTGGTTCTGCGAGCCAAATTATGGCTTAGCAAGCGGAGCAATCAGAGTCATGCACGCCACTTTCCGGCCGAGCCTTCGTGTTAAGTAGGCTTAGGCTTCGGGGGGCAGAATTTTCCTGCAGCTGCCGCCCCCACAGAGAGCGAGTCAGGAGCATGGCCAGGCATGCACGAAGCGAAGCGCATTGCTGCACACCGCACAGCCGTGGAGAAAAACATAAACCTCTATCACAATTGCCGGTCCTTAAGGGAACAAAGACAGACTCGGCAGGAACGTCACACGTCCTGGACAAGGTCTTTGCTTCTGAGTCAGGTGAAGGGAAGGAAGCCGGGGACAAGGGACCAACCCAGCACACCTAGAGGGGCTCGGCATGTGTCAGAGGAGCTCCGGCAGCTCGTGGGCACGGAAAGCCCAGGCAACCAGGACCATTCAGCTGCTCACAATTGGAGCAGGATTTGCACCCAGGCTCTAGCCCTACTCCCTCCTGTCTTCAGTAGGGATCTGTGACTGTGGCTAAGGGGCAGAGGAGAGAGGAGACTTCATTCCCAAGTGTCCACCTTTGTTATGACCAAAAGGATACATCCTTGGAAAGCCCTGTTCCTCTGCCTCGCTTAAGAGGTGTTCTGAAGAATATTTCCAAATCAGACCCTTCAGAGCTGGGAAAATGGACAAGGGGGAGGACACAGGGCCAGGAGTGGGCATAGAGATCCACAGTGACTAAGATATGTCACACACTGCCACCAAGTCCCCAAGGGAACCTAACATGTTTTGTAAATGTGGCACTTTGTAGCTTTTAAAACCGAGAGAAAATCTGCCTTTGAGAAAAAGCGAGTTAATGATGAAGTCTTTAAGTACAAAGGGTCGTGAATATAAATCAGTCGTTGCTAAACACCAAAGGCTTTCAAAAACCACTTCGGATACATTGGTGCCTGTTAAATGTAAACTGATTTCTGCCCTATCACACACATTTTTGATTAGTAGTAGATGTATAACCATAACCTCGCACACCCTTGATGAGCTCTTCTGAAATATATTGCAAAATACAGAGGAGTTCCTAGGGAATTAAACAAACTTTTCACTGTGAAATGTCTTTAAATTCACCTGAAGGGATTATAGTCTCCATTTTATTGTGAGCAAAGCTTTACCAGCAGTGAAGAACCATGAAACTGTTAACATATTATGGGAAATCTGTGGCAATCTATAAATAATACCGCTGCTTTAATAACAACTATATTTTCTGACTAACTTCACATCTTCCCACTTCAATTTTTGTCATAGATTTACAAACACCTTATATGAATTCGAAAGATTAAATCGTGCTAAGCATTTTTAATAAGTTCACATCCTCCATTTCCAACCCGACCTTGTTTTCAGAAGTTCCCAGAGTGTTGGCTAAAATGGATTTACAGACAGATCACCATATTACAGTGTGACAAAGGGAAGTAACAACGCAGGGTGGATGTTAAGAGCGATTCCTAGAGGAGATTAAACAGCTAAAGGGGTAGGGTACAGGTCACGCCTGTCACCCCCACACTCTGGAAAGCCCGGGCAGGGCAGGAGGATTACCAGTTTGAGTCCCACCTAGATTCCTGGTTACTTAGCAATTGGGAGAAATTTCAAAGGGGAGGGGAACTGAGTAAGTAGCTTGGTGCAAAGGCCCTGTGTTCAACCTTTAGTACTATGAACAAACAAAGGGAGCTGAAAGGAGCTTTGCAGGAAAAGAAGGGGAGACAGGGAGAGGGATCCCCCCTAGTGGCCACTGGGTGAGGAAAGGCTGGTGCCACAGTAGGCGGAACTCTGCAGACAAACTGCTGCTTCTGCAGCACGGAGTGCGGTATCTCATCGTGTCCAAAATTCCATACAGTGATAATCAGCGTTATTCTGCTCTTTAGAGTGACAAGCAGGGCTGAGATAGAAAGCTGAGGAACCATGGCTTCCTGCTCCTCAGCGACAGAGGGATGCAGCGCTGGAGGGGATTATAACTCAGTACAAGCCTTTGCTGCATTAGAAGGCACCAAACCTGCTGCATCCAGCAGACCGTTCTTAAACAGGACCCGTCCGTTCAGTGCAGGCCCACAGAAAGTCCCCTGATATGCTCAGGAAAAGTCAGAGAATCCTGAGATCCTAGGCTGTTTTGCTACGGCACATGGAAAAAGATACTGCATTGGCTGCAACACTGCTAATGAGAGACACTATGTAAGATGTTATGTTTCCAACTCACTTTTAAAATGAAAGTAAGGTTAACCAGCACAGAGACGGGTGATAGGGCTTAGGTGAACAGATACGTGTGACACTTTCAGTTCCTTCATTTAGACCGGGAAAAATCTGATGTCTGGGAGTTTCAGTCGGGGACTTCACAAAATGAGAAGTGCTTTTGAGCAGGGTGATGAGGCTTAAGTGAAGAGGCGCCTGACACAGGTAGATACTCAAGATATTAATTCCTTTCCTCATAATTCATTTACAATTTAAATCCCACCTAATTACACAGGAGGATTCGAAGCCGTCTTTTGAAGTAAGAAAACAAAAACAAAGATAAAATTGAACATGACAGAAACAGCAGAATTCATTTACAGGAAAGAGGCTTATAATTTTATTAGGAACACATTGCTCTAGAATTCCTGAGGGTTGTTGCTCTTCCTCTCCAAAGGCCAGCTCCAGGTTGTTGAAATTTACATCTCCACTCTAAAGGGACCCTCATTCTAGGAGCTGTTACCTGAAAATCCCATGGTACTCATCTGCTGTGAACTGGCTATACTTTTGTTTCTTGAGTGATTTTGGTTAGTTTCCTTCCATGATACTTGAATGGCATGTTCGTAAGCTTCTAATATTTTATTATTTTGCATTTTCTCAAATAAGTCAATTTGGTTGTGTTTGGTTTATTCAAATTCAGTAGGGGATAGTATACAGCATGCCTTCACTCTAATAGTCTAGGTGACTGACATTTTCTTTGCTAAAATGATGAAAATTACTGAGTCTCAAGTTAAGTACGATACTGTGAGCTGAATTCAGAGTGTACGGGGAAAAAGATGACTTCCTGAGATTTAGTCTATGTAGTTCCTTTATGCATGAGATTCCTGGGTTGAAAGCCATTTCTAGACCATTCCAGCCTTCTCCCCTTCATTTTTGAAAATGGAAATAAGCTTCCAGGAAGATTTACAAAGTGACCTTTCAGAGCTACAGGTAGTGAATTTCAGTAGGTGATCAATTAAAATCAAGTGGTAACACAATGGATTGATTCACAGTGCACTGTGAAGTGGACCCAGTGGAGCATTTCAGTGAATTTGATGTGGCAAGTGAGGAAAATAAGCAAGGGATAACTTTCACAACTCAACGTGAGCATCTTGGTATAAATTAAAATAATACCGCAATGAGGGTATAGGTTTTCCCACTTATCCAGCTACTCATTAATCAACTAATTGCTCAGTCATTAACTTAGTTTTGCTCATTCAGAAGGGCACTGAAGGTGAATCAATGGTCATTGTATTGGTTTTTACACTATTATACCTTATGGGAAATTAATTTTCAAGATTTTTTTTGTACTTCTATGAAAGTTTTAAGCAAATGGATTATTTAACATAAATTGGATACATGACCCTACTATAAGGTGTTTAAAATGCCAAAGCTTCACCTTCTTATATCAAAGAGCATCTTCCAGGCCAAGATGATTCTAGAAGGACAGTTTCTTTACATCTTGATAAAAATATTCTCTAATATTTTCTTATGTTATATTTGCATATTCACTTTGATGGAAAGCAAGGGAGAGTAGCCAAATACATATTTCATGCATTCTTTTGATTAAAAATGATAAAGGTAATATTAGTGTTTTTCCTTCTTCATTTTCAATTTATGAAGCAGAAATAATTTTCCATGGAACAGCCAAACTGAGAAAGGAAATGAGATCGATTCGAGATCATCTCATTGATTTTATTGATTTGGTATCTTGTTTATGGCCGAACACCTGAGGTTTAGCGAGCTAAAACAGAAGCCCTGAGTTATGATCCTGGAGTCCAGGGTGTGAAACAGACTTCAAATCAGCTCTTATGGTTCCTTAAGGTTTTAGATGGTTAAAAAAATTGTCTCCAGAAATATAGCTAAAACAAGGTCACCCATGGAGACCAAACGCAATTTAAGGTTAAAGTTATTGTTTACTTCATTGTACTTTTCTGCATCAAAATCAATGACAGTCGTTTTGGCTGTTGCCCGAAGTGGCTGATTACCCTTGAGTAAAGCCCCCTGCTGTGTGTGCTGGTGGCCATGCTGTCTTAACCCCGGACGCTGCCCTGACATGAGGCCGCGCGCTGGAGAGGTTCAGTACCGAAAGACCTGATCCGTGCCGCTGGGCTCCAGGTGGACTGTCACTTATACCTCAGAATTACCCTGTCTTCAACTTTCTAAAGGAGACTTCTTTTACTTATCCAAACAACTCCTTTTTTAACCTCACAGCAAAACATATTTGCATGTAAGAGGACAGAGAGGGGAAAACCAAATACAGATAAACAGGTAAACATAGATTGTGTTTTTCTTTTACTACATAGACAGAAGGGGATCAATGAGGCAAATTAGATACCCTGCAGCTTGGTTCAGTTAATAATAATAATAATAGTAATAATGGCCAGCGGCCACAGTGCACTGTGGGTGCTCAGACTTGGGAGGGAGGTGGGGAACTCGAAAGGAAGGAAAGGAACTTGGGTAAGCAAGACACCAGTGGTGTGACCTTTGCAGTGTACAGACTGAAGCTTCTCCAAGTAGCAAGACTATGGGAATCACCTGCTGGGATGTGTTTCAATAGCAAGAATTATTCTCTTCCTAAAATGTAACCAGAAGAGTGTTCTCCTTCAGAAGGGGCCATGGTGTTCACCAAGAACCTAAGATCAGAGAAGTCAGATGGCTCCGCATTCACCCGGCCGGCACCGCGAGGAGCCCAGAGCCCAGAGCCCACAGATTCCCAGTCCAGCACTGTTCACACAGCAGCGTGCTGTCTCGGTGCCTCTTTCCAGTTCATAAACAGATGAAGGGGGCAGCGAAAAAATAAACTGTAGTACGAAATTTAGAATCATGCTGAAATGTTTAAATTAATTGCCAAAAACTATATTTTATTGTGTCATATTTTATTATATTATGTAAACACCATATTGCTATATTGTTTTATTTGCCTATTTTCTGAGATATTGAATAATAGAAATAGTTGTAGGATAAAATTTTTCCACAGAGTTGATATATTACAATTCATGTGTTAATTTTTAATTACATAACTGCATTGATTTAGAAATGCAGGATTTCAAGGGGAAACATAAAACAGTAATATTCTGGGGTAAAACCTCAAGTTTCATTTATAATCCTGGGCACATCCCTTCATCCTCCCATGAGCTAGTATACTGATGGACTAAAGCAAAATCAGCTGTTACGCATTGAATATAATTGATCGCCCTTCTCAAGAAAAGTTATCAGCCCTGGGGAGGCTGCGGTTTAAAACCAAGCACGTATGACCTGGGATTCTGGAATATGGGTTCATCTGATGCACAGCACAGATCTACACACAGCTGCTCAGGCCACACATGGAGCACGACTTTGCCGAAATGTCACAGAATTTTAACGATTTACTCCAAAACCGAAAAGCAAGTCGACCCTAATTAACGATCATTGGGAATGAGAGAGAGCTGAGGGAAGATGAAGAAATAAAAGTGCTGGCTCCTAGAGGCAAAGGTGTCTACTCAGAACATGCACTGAAATGACAGGACACATCCACTTCTTGCCGGGTGGGAGGCTCGACACTGTCACCCACGGGCAAAGCGAGGAGAGAAGTAACGCTTCCTCCCAGCTGCTTGAGTTCAGGATTCCACCAGAGAAACTGGACAGACAGCAGCTGGCACTGCTGATTGCTAAATCAGTTCCCAAACTACTAGACTCTGTTGTTTTCATTTCCAGTCATTTCAAGACCCACCAGTAACTCACAGATAAATCCCCTCAGGCTCTCCGCCACCACAAGGCATTGTCACCCCAGACACAAGAATAAAGTTTCAACAGCTAACCGTGGTGCCAGGTGCTGGGTGCTGTCTTATCAAGTCTCTGGTTAGCTTCATGGGGACCTAGGGAGTTTAAAAGGTTCCTTCAACAGTCCTGGTGGCAACAATGTGTGTCTCGGATGAGGAATCGCAGTACTCTCTGCTTTCAGCTTCTGTGTCAGGCGCCTCTGACTCACCACAACAGAGGCAGCGCCACCAACCAACTCCTGGCTTCCTCTGCTAGCTGTGATAGTGGGGTTTCGTCCTCGTCAAATGTAAAGTAGAGGAGACAGAGACTGTGCATTTGTTTTAAACTGTACCATTTAGGAAACTTGGTAAAGAAAAAGCAAGGGGAAAACTAAAGGGCATTGACACTACCAGACCACCACACCTCTCAGCCAAAATCATACTTGCCATTTGCCATAAATCCTGCCTAAAGAGTGTAGCTATGTGAGCATTTTCTAAAACTTCCCCTAAGTTCAGTTCCTTAATGTCTCCAGTGAAGTTATCAACCACTTAGCGCAGCTTTAAGAGAATAACACGCTTGGGTCCAAGTGGAGTTCAGCACTGCACCTGGCCTGCCCACGGCACTCAGGACCCCTTCTCATCTCTGTGCTCCTCTCCGTGAGCACCCACAGACCTGGAAAGGCAGACACAGGTGAAGTCTGGGTGACTCCCTGAGTCTCCCCTCAACTGTCATCTTACCACGCACAGCAAAGCTCTTTGTAAACTTCCTTTCTTGTCATCCAACGCAAGGGGGTAAGTTTTTAATCAACGACACCCCGCTTGAAAAACAGGGTTGCTTCTCTTCATCTTATTCTTATAAAACAAAATCAGTTTGCTCGTTTTTAACCACTATGTTAAACTATTTCCATGGCACCAAGGGACTTGGCAAAAGGGTGGGAAGATGGCTGCAGTCCACCTCCTCTTTCACCTTCACCTGCAGAAAAATGTTGTCTCTGACACAGACACATGCAAATATTCTGTACTCACACGCAATGCAGAGAAGCTTGAGGGACTAAAGCAGAACCAAAGAGCCAAGTAAAAAGGAACCTCCTAGCGCTGGGGTTTACCTCAAAGGGCGGAGACCATCTTGAAGCTTTGTGTTAGCAGAGAATTTTCTACAGGATGCCTTAATAAAGATGATAAAAACTTTGCATCTTTTCAACTACAGATATGTGAAAAAAGAACCTATTTCACAGATAAAGAATGAAAGGAGAATATGTCAATAATTGTAATTTAATAGGCTTAACCCTATAATTAAATCCACAAATGTATCCTCACATGAATGACCTCTTTGGAAGTCAGCCAATCTCTTTCTGTTTTAAATTGTGTATAATTGATGTTACTTTGTCATTTAAAACAATGTACTGTTCATGCACTCTCTGCCAGGAGGCTGTTTATAATGTTATAAAAATCATATCACTCTGGGAGGAAATCATTATTTATATAATCTTGTTATAAATTATAGAAAATAGGAAAGGTTTCTATCTCACGCAGCCATCATAGGAAAGAATATTAAATCAATGGTTTGTTTTTACAGTGTTTTGCTATGGCATGGTGGTACTTTTCCTGTCTATTTTCACCCAGTTTCTAAGATCTCCAGTGTTAAAAGCAGTGTCGCCTATGAAGCCAGGGCTTATTATGTAAACACTGGACAGTAACAATGACAAGTCACTGTAGGCCACACTTCTTCCCTCAGGAAACCAGTGTATCAATCACGAAACAGAATTACTGGGCAGGAGAGAGTAGCGGGTATTGCTGAGCCAGACCATAAACAATGACCTGCAAGTGGCAAAGGGCAGAAACCAAAGAAAAATAGGATTTAATTTTTAAGAGAACACAGTGATGTGAACTGTGCCTCATGGGATGATGTTTTGTTCAGCTCTTCCCTGGATTGATTTCACTTGTTAATAATAACCTTAGGAAGGTTCCAGTTTTATAATTATCTTTTCCTCCTGGATAAAACATTAACCACCCAAATAGGAAAAAATACTGAGTTAGTGTAGGCAATTAGCAGCAAGCACAAGAAATCTGGAGATTTCTGACACTGACAGAACAAGGCATGGTGAAGCCTGTCCTAATGCTCAGCCCTCTCCTCTCTAGACTTCCACAGTGAGTGTAATCCATGTCGCATGACTTAGTGCTAACCTGGTGTCTCCTTCCATTGTTCTCTCCCAGCTGTTTTATACTGCTCATTGCCAGTTAGTCACAACAACCGGTTGGACTGTTTCCTCCTTCTGCTCTGAAAGCTCGTGTTACGATCCCCAGAACCCAGTGCCTACTAGAGATCCAGGGACCACAAGGAGAGGATTAGTAGGGTGACTCTGAACATACCAACTTGGGAGTTGATGAGGTTATAACATGCAAAATAAATCACCTGCAAAAACAAGAAATTATGACAACAATGTGGGAATATTTTTTTATGTCTTAAAACAGAAGATTTTAAAAAACTAGAATGTACAAGGCTAGATAGTTTTAGAATTACCCACAACTTCTGAATAATGGGTCACAGTCTACAACCAGGGATACTGCTGATAGTCTCACGAAATTCATTTCAGCCTTGCTCTTCTGCTAACAGAAAGATCTCATGCAAGAAAAGGCCATGGAAGAAGAATATTTACTTATTAAATATGTCTATTCTAAAAGTAGTTGTATCGAAACACTTCCGGGGCTTGTTTACTGTTTCCATATTTAAAACAAGGGCCCCTTAAGAAAAGCAATTAGGGCTATGTGCCTGTTTGCATGGTAGAATGAGCTTTAGGCTATCAGTGTTTTAGACACTGCATCTCAGGCTGCACAAGTGAACCCTGAAGCCACACTGGGTGAACATATTCTCATAAATGACCGGAATTCTTCTGAAGCACTCACTTTTCCATATAAGATGAAAGGTAAGATTATTACAAGACCTGACACCTTAACAAATAACACCTCATTAGTGTGATCATTCTTTGATTAAGCCTTCATTTTCCTTGCTTCTCACGCAGCAATTCAAATGAGTCTGCATTATTTGTTCACTTCCAGGCTATTTTGGATCAGGTCCTAAGTTGTCTCAGCAGATTACCTGAAGGGATTTTCTTCCCATCTGACTGCAGGTGCATAGCAGTGATAGAGACCTAAAGACACTTTCAGGCCACCCCCACAGAGAGGACTGCCCTTCTGGAAACCTGGAGGACAGACTTCTGAGATGGTGAGAAAATGAAAGCTTAGGGCTTCACTTATCTGCTTTTCTTTTCTAAGCACAAAGCAAGAGGAGACACAGAAGACATACAAAGGCTGTGCCAAGGGACTGAAGACCCCTTTCCAGCCTTCGCCCCCACATCCTGCTGCTGAAGGTGAGACCAGGAGAGACAGCAGCGGGCGGGCAGCATGCACTCAAAGCATTGCATCTGTTTTTGTGTACATTTTGGCTGTGTATAGTGACTACAATGCTGAATGGATTTAGACAAACATGACAACCTCCCATGGCACCCACAGACTTCAAATAATCCGAAAGCAAGTCCTTGGGGGAATGGCGGGCTCAGAGACCACGCAAGCCCATCACTAAATGAACGCACTCCCTCGTTTCCCCTTTCTCTTTAGCTTCACTCTATACACTGCTGCAGTTTACGGATGCGTGCATTCAACAAGTTTTGTTTATTTTGAGCTTCTGTCTTCAGAGATATGACCAGCGGCTCCTGGGAAATCTGTAGAGAGGGTTATTTGCAATGCCTGGAAACCTGTCGTCTTTTTCTATAACAAGATTATTTCTACAAATGAACAAAGAGGCTTTGCTGGGTTAAAAATCAATTTTTTTTTTCACTGAGATAAATACTGTGCATCAAGAGCTTGATTCAAGATCTGTACATGTTTCTGGCAAGGTAAGAGGCAGGGCAGACGTTTAAAGGCAAATATTTCTTGAAGGTGAGTAAAAGGGAGGAAAAATCTTACTCAAGAGAGACATAATAACAAGTGATAATTAAATCAGAGCAATAAAGGACAAGGTAGAGTCAGAAACCACGATTTTGCTCTACTGGGAAAAACCATGCCAACTAAGTAGGGCATATTATACTTATGAGAAGTGTGTTTAATTGTATGTGGTGTGCGTGAGTCAAGCTTAGCTTGCATCTGTAATGTCTGTTTACTCCATTGCACAGGTGAGGGAAGTGGTCCAGGAGAGTCAGTAAACTTGATTTCCTTCATTTGCATTTTTCTTTGTTTGTCTCCTGTTATGCAAATAGCCATTCTCCTTCATTCTCCACCTTCCTCCCTACTGCATGGCTCTCACAATCTTCTCTCTTCTTTGTTTCTGAAAGCCTTCTATAGTTTGCTCACTGAATGTTATATCATTAGTGTCTCAGTTCTGGGTAATTGGGTAACGCAGTCCTGGGGTTTAGTGTATAGCGGATTAAGAGGAAGGTCCATGCTCCAGACTGTACTAAGTCTGAGAAATAAGTCAACGTTCCCACTCTTGATGGAGAAACAATACAAGTGGCATTGCAATGGGCATGGAACTTCAGTTACAACACATGTAATGAACCTAAGGATGCCTTCTGAAAGAGTTCGCTTTTAGAATTTATATATTTTATATCCAAACTTCTCATAGTAGCTCAGGTTCTTTTGGAGATATATTTATATTTTCCATTTTACTGCTCCTGAGTAGTGTTATTTATGGTAGATTCAGTAAGAATTTATTTTCATTTTGAGACCTATGACAATTTTACTTGTGAAAGTGCAAATATACACCATATTTTAAAGACTCTAACAACTACTGAACTAAGTTACAATTAGGATAAATAAATTCTAAGTGTCTATAGAGGAGCAGAATGACTACACATAATGATAATGTAACAAGTATCTCAAAAGTTAGAAGATTTTTAAGTGTTCTTGCCACAAAGAATTAAAGTTTGTGGATCCAGAATGCATATTCTAATGTGAATATTATATGATGTATACATGTATTGATGTTTCACAGTATACCAAATATGTATACTTCTACCTGTTAAGTAAAATACATATATAAAAAGAAAATCTGATTTTGCAGTACTAATCAACATGTTCATTATATTACAAAAATCGTTACTTAACTGATCACGTTTATTCAACTATATTGACCTATTTTTACTTTATTCTCCTTGCATCTTCAAATACAAAGAGTTAATCCTGTAAAAATCATTTGAGGCATTTGATATGATATTCTGTATTAAAACATCACATTTCAAAGCCATGTAAACCAAATATATAACACAATTTTTTATGATATTCTCTAGGGCCAATTGCAAAGGCTTATGAAATTATAAGCAGAAATGAAGCTGTAGGATGTAAGAGGGTCAAGCAGGGCACAACTGATCTGGTGTGTTTTTTGCTTCTGTGTCTCTAATAGAAGGTCTTTCCTCGCTCTTACACCTCTACACATCATAATCTGCAGATTCCCATCGTGAAACAGAGCCAAAGCTCAGAGAGCCCTGAGCTGGGAATGCGGTTGACCAGTTGACTCATGTGGCCCAGGGCTCCCACTAGCAGCCTCATGCTACAGAGGAGGAAGCAGAGGCCTGAGGGATCAAGCAAGTTGGAAAGTCACAGTTCCAGCAAGTGGCAGGGCCTCCCTAGGAGCGCATCCTCTGTGCCGTGAAGTTTTCTTAAGTCACTTATGGATAGTTCCCATTGCCGACCCATGAGTACCGGTTTTCTAATATGTGTCCTTCCTTTCTTCAAAACTATGCTTCAGAAGCATCAGCGTTAGCCATAGTCCAAAATTCCTCCCCCACTGCCAATTCCACAAGCAGAAGCACGCTCTGAGATGCTGCCTTTCCATCACTGTTCAATTTAAATCTTCCACAGATTTATTTGCCTTACCAAATATCAATTATATCTGATTGACCAACTGTCCTGCTACCTGTCATCAAAAATAGATCACTTCTGATTTTCTGATGTTTTCCAATCGTAGTTTATGCGCTCTCAGACTGACATCCTCACTGACTCATAAACACATCAATTTCACACGCACTTCCATGACCCTGTTCATTTTCTCTGCATTCCAGGGCAGTTCGGCTAAGATTATTCATCACTCAAGTCCTACGGATCCACGCCACCTTCCGTGACAGCAGGGGTCACCTACCCGGCTCACCCGAAACTTGTAATATCTGCAGTCTGCACTGCGCAATCTGACTCCATTAGAACCTTTCCCAGGATCCATTTCATTCCAGCACTACCGACTCGGCATTCTTTTGGTTCCTCAGTCCAACAAATGCCAGATAACCTTTACTTTCTTCTCCTCTAGAGTGTATAAATTCCATTAATTTACCTCTATACTGTTCCTAAAAACATCCTTGTCTTTCTACCCAGTCTTCTAAATCCAACGTTTTCTTCTCTTCCTTGTTCCCTTACTAAATTCTGTTCCTTTCAAACTGCCTCGCACAACAGTTCCAGCTGTTTCTCTTTTCAGGGTTCCTTGAGTACCAGCCAAGCGAACTCCTTGAGTTTCCCCAAGAGTGTGATCACAAAAAAGTGTCTCAATTTTAAAAAAAATATATAGTGAAAGAAACACATGTCATTAATCTCCCTCAAAATATGTTTCCCTCAAATGACCCCCTCTCACTGTGAATTGTGTTTGCCACTTTCTGATGCAGTTTGGAGATGCTTTTTCATGACTGGTTTTAGTCGCATTGCCATAGCTGCCTTGATGTACTGAATTATTGAAAGCATTTACTTTTTGTGGCCATTTAGGCTTTGGAGATGAACCTGAAGTCTCTCAGTGTTTGATCCCATGAATAAGGGAGAAGGGAACACATGAAATGTTCCTATGATCCTGTCTTTATTGCCTGGCAATCAGCATGAACATGCCCCATATTTTCTAGCATTCCTACTACAGACACTTTCGAAAGAGGGCTTCCAGAACTGCTTCGGAAAGTGGCAAGAACAATGGGATAGGAGGGTTTGAAAAGAGTGGTAATTGGATGGGATTAACAGCAATGTGTCTCAGTAATACAAGTTTTAACAATTAAAGATTCATTGTATTTTTCAACCATTCTCTGTATGTCTGGAAGACAGACTTGGTATTAATTCTAAGGCTTTAGAAAAACATAGGCCTGGGCTTGAATCTTTTGGATGCCACCTTGTGGGATGAGAACAAATCACTTCGTCTCTTTGTACCTCAGTTGTTTCATATAGAAGACAAGAATGCTAATACACATTTGTCAAGGCTTTATTTATTACATGGGGTATCTCACAGCTGAGAAGAGAGTAATTTCCAACACCTGGTAATGACAAAGTTCAAGATTTTGTGATTCTGGGTCTTACTATCACCTCAGTCTAGTATGTATGTGTTCTCTCAATTTCTCATAGCCATACCAAACCACTGTCTGAAGTGGTTCAAGTATTCATTAAAATCTTTGATATTCATTGCTAAGTCATAAGTATGACACTGATAAGAAATAATGATAGCTAAATGTGATATTGACAGAAATAATGTCATTATATAGTTAACTTTTGTAATAAAAGAGAAAGGAGGAAATGAGGGAATATGTGTACATTATTTCATTTATCATTTAAACAACCTTAAAAATAAATTTCATGAAGAAATTGAGATTCAAAAAAATCAAATGCATACAGGACTTTAAACCTCACTTGTGAGATCTGCCATGCTTACATCGTCTCCTTTAGTTCTCAGTATCCTATCAAGGTCCATTAGTTTCATCAAGGATTTATTATTTACTTTTTAAGCTATTTTAACTATTTGTGAAGACTAATTTTGCTCTAAGGGACAAAATCAATTTACTTATTTTTAAAGTGGAATGAAATCCATTATAGCTTGTAATTACCATGAGACACCAATGGAGAATTTTAAAGATGCAAAGGCACATTACATTACGGCATCTATATGCAATGGTGGGATTGTCCAGAAGAAAGAAGCAGTCATACAATGCTTCTCATCCAGCCCTCCCACACGGGTGTCTTACTGTCCAGACTAAAGCCTCATCACGTAAGGCAGATAAAACAGAAGGGTGAGGACTGCTTTTTTAGACTATTTTTAGTTTTAAATTCAGAATTTGATTGTCCATCCATAACTGCCCAAAAAACAACAGAGGTAGATATTGTACACTTATTAGATGAATCAAAAAGTGAATGCAAAAAGACAGACGGCAACAGGCTGGACTCTAATGATCAGGCTGAGATTGAAATTGACTCTACAACTGCAATCTCAGCGTGAGTCTTCAAATGACAATGACTTTTGTCAAATCCAAGAATCAAAGAATAAATGATACATACAAAAAGATGAAAAGCAAAATGATATTTTCATGCAGTTAGCTCCGTAGCAAGGCAATGCTATATTTTGTAAGAAGAACCCGAGCTATTCCATTCTACTAAAAAAAAAAGAAAACAAAAAAACCTCACATGTTAGAAATGTCTTCCAGGCTGAAATCTATATCCCAAAATTTATGGTTTTTAAGGGCAAAAATGTTAAAGAAAGGTAAAAGCAGGTGTCTGGAGAAATAGACATTGTGTAAATCACAGAACTGATTGCATTTTTCATTCTAATTGTTTTGAAATATAAAAACGAAAATATTTGGCTAATGTGGGAAGAAAACAAAACACTTGCCATCAGATATTTTAAAACT
The DNA here is from genome assembly GCA_004027295.1 of Dolichotis patagonum. Lineage (NCBI taxonomy): Eukaryota > Metazoa > Chordata > Mammalia > Rodentia > Caviidae > Dolichotis > Dolichotis patagonum. The sequence goes on from PVJX010003915.1 coordinate 73,770, forward strand.
GCAGCTATTGCATTAGAAAGAGATAGATAGATAGATAGATAGATAGACAGCTAATAGAGTGAGTACAGGTAAAACTAGTACTATATGAAATAAACATTTAGTTTTGCTATACTTAAATTCTCATCAAAGTTTTCACTATCACTTTACTTTGACTCCTGTAAACTATAAAATGATTTTAAATATTGTGATATAATTGTAAAGACCATATTGCAAGCAGCAATTACTATTCCTGTTATATGGAAATTAACATTTTCTGAGTCTCCTCTGCATACTTATCAAACTATCCTTACTTATACAATTATTTGTGTCTTATCTCTCCACTAGCAGCTGGCTAAGGTAACTCAACAAATGCTCTTTTGATTAAAGACAGTAAGTTCCAAAGCTTTTGTTGTATAAAAATAATTAGACATTTGGTGGAATTAAGGTAAGACTTTTCATAGACAATTGCTTTCCTTGGAGCAAGATTTTTTTTGGAAAAGGATAAAGAAAGGCTAAATTTGACCCACTCCTGTCTAACACAGCCAAGTGAAATACAATAGATCAAGCCATTAAATAACAATGACTGTACTGCAATTACATTTGGCATTTTATGAGCAGGAATCAAGCCAGGAATACAGCTAAGTATCACTAAAGTTCAAGGATAGGATTATAGTAAAATGAGACTACTGACTCCTTGTTAGTTTTCATAGCTGTGGACTTCAAACCCATTTAATTGGAAGATAGGCTTCCAAAGACTGCCTTATTATAATCTGAAGAGATTTTGATAGGTGAATACTCTCAATTTTAAGAAAATAAATGACAGAGAAAGTGGAATAAAATACCTTCACATAGATGTGTGGTTCAAGTAAAATTCAGAGAGTTACAGAAATGTAAGGGCAGGAAAACTTCTAAGGAATAAACTTTAACTTACTCTGAATTTTAATTATAGCAATTACACAGATGAAAGCTGGGGGGGGGGTGTTAAAATTACAAATCCCAAATACACTACTCTGAATCCTTGTCCTGAACATTTAAATTGGTTTCATTATCTGTAGTGAAGATAAGAGGCCCATGAGTGATGTGCCTGCTTATTTGTGGACACCAGTCTCTGCTTTACCTTGGATTACACTGTGCAGAAGTCTATGCAGTTCATTAGTCCGGGGAGAAGCGGATGAAGAGGAAGTGTAGGCCTGAAAGGCCAGATCATGACGCTTCTTTCAAAGAGTTAACAAAATGAACGAAAGTATGCACATAATTGTTGCTTAAGAAAAATGTGTTCAGCCATAAAATATTGAAGAGGAAACTGGAGTTACTAGGAGAGTGATACAAACAATCGCATAGGAATTTTACTTCCACCATAGGTACAGTCACTTTCTAAACAAAGCAAAGCAGAATGAAACACCGCACCCTAAATTGAGTCTCAGTTTTCCAAATAATGTCTGTATTGGCCAATTTTATTTTTACTATAAGAAAATGACAAGTCAACAATTCTAATTCCTCAGGGGGAAAAGTGGGGTTTGAGCTCCACAATAGCCATCATAGGGCAGGATGTAACTCCTACCTTGTCCAGAAAGGGCTATTGAAACACGATATGGGTTCAATAACATATATTCACTTTGTAGATTTAAATGGAAGTTTCTTACTTCTTCAATTTAGTGGAAAGTAAGGAAGTACCAGAGAATTTTAATTAGGTACAACAAAATTATTTCATCCTTGCAATTATACTTATTAAGGTGATATCTCTAATTGAGTGTGGATTGTCACTAAACATTAAGTATTGCATTTTCTTTATTCACTATGGAGAATTAGAAAAGGCAATTTAATTCAACTTTGGGTATATAGATTAAGGGTTAGCTAAAACTTTTAATGATATCTTAGAAGTGTTTTATTCTCCAATCAAACTGATGTGGGCTACTTCTGTAAGTGTGACAATATTCTACAAAGGAATTACTGAATCCCACAGGGAAAAATCAATTCTAGTTTTAAAATCTCATTACCAATAATTAATAATGAACTCCATCTAAACAATAACAGGTGTTCCACTAATCCCAAGGAGAAGCAGATGGGAGCACAAATGTTTATATATAGTGCAAACATGCAGAGCAATACACTTGGCGGGTTTTATTTTATTCTCTAATTGTTAGTCACAGTCCATGTCTTTCTATTCGCGTTTTTTCTAGATTAATATTCCCAGATTAAATCAGTATCTATCACCCCTTATTTTTGGAGCCGTACATCATACTGGGTGCTTTGTCAGTCCGTTTTATGTGTTGCTCCACTGACAATGTTGGTACTTACAAACTTTCCATTGGTGTATTTATGAAACGTCACTTAAGAAGCACCCTCCTTCATCTCCCCTCTCCCCTTGCAGCTTGTGGACAAGTAATACTGATGCGAAAATGTTTGCACTTCTTAAACTTTCAAAATAATCGATGTATATAGACGGAATAAATTAAAGAAACTGACAAATTAATAATTGGTATGAAGTAACGTTATATAACTCAAAATTATTTTCAGGAGTTGGAATATTCTATGGACTGTAGACCTGAACCCACACTTATTTTTCAGATGTTAGAGATTAGACCCAGGGCCTTGAACTTGCTACGTGGTGCTTTACCACTGAGTTTAACTCCCAGCACTGAATTCATGATTTGTTAGCATATGTCCTCATATGTCTTAAGAAGGGTACTCTGCGTTGCCACTAGGGAAATCCTCCAAAATTCCTACACAGGTGGTTTTATTCTTTTTGATCTTCAGTTATTTGATTTTTCAGACAGAATCGACTGGTAATTGTGACTGTTAAACAGCTCGTATCCTATGCTGGATTTCACGTGGCATGGTTCTCTATCCTATGATTTTCTTAGGAGGTATATTTTATAAACAACAACTAAAGTCAATGAATATTTTCAGTGGCACAAACAACTTCCATTTTTCTTAATGAAATTTAAAAGAATAGAATATAAATAAAACAATGTATATTAATCATTGATTAATTCATGCTCACTGATAACATAGACTGCACATCATCAATTAATCAATCAATCTTAAAAATGTGTTCGGAGTATGACTTTCTTAAGCTGCCACAGGAAAACAAAATGGACAACAAACCTTTGATCAACTTGAATTTGTGGCACACTTGACTCTAACTTGTTGAAGTTAAGCTTCCTTTACCTGGGTCACTTATCCAGACAGACTACAGGGAAAGCAGAGAAGTATAAGCAGACATGAAATGACACTTTGTTGTGTGTCTATTTGGTGCTTTATCAACAGTACCAGGCATTTTCTGTGACCTTATTTTAAACTAAGTGCTTGCAGATGGCTGGGGTTTGGTGGTGTGCCTAAGGTCTCATGTTAGAGAAAGATGGACTCAGAAATCGTATCTGTATTTGTGTTCAGTGCTCTTTGGTTTCCACTATTTACTATCTTCTTCAGTACCTCCATGTAGGTTTATTATACATAATTTATGTTACTACACATAAATATTGAGAGTAACCTATGCCATCAGATAAGATACCACAATTTTATTTTCTTTATGTCTACTTTCAACTCATCAAAAGTGTACTAGAAAAAATGGAGGAGAGGAAAAATAAAGGAGAAGAAGGAAAACAAGACGGGGAAGAGAAAGAGGAAGAAGAAGAGGATATTATCGACCAAATAAGTTACTGACATTAAGATTTCCGGAGAGCTGAGTTTCCGATGGTATTCTAAGATTCTAGCATCTACATATATCATATATTTGTTTCAGATATGACCTGTCTATTTGCCAATATATACACAAATTATAATTATATATTTTAGAAGGACTTCCAATAGACAGTTAAGGAAACAACATATAATTTTTTATAAGCAATAAGTTTTAATTATTCTAATGCAAAGCAGCTCCTTCCCTAATGACACTATCTTTCTAGAGACATTTTCCCAACTATGGATCTAGTAATTCAGTTTTTCAACTCTGCAAAAGGCACAGTACAACTAATCAGGTTAATTACTTAAATATATTACTTTAACTAAGAATCTGTCCCCACTGTATGGACGGCCAGCTCCGGAGTTGACTAACTCCATCACCAGTACTCTGAAGAGACCAAAGTGTATATGCAGGTGAGGAAATCTAAAAGCTTTGGGGAACGGAAATTAAGTATTTGAAATGTGGCAAATTTAAATATGGATTTTTTTCACTACTCAGATAAGGAGGATACTTCCATTGTCCTAGATCTTTTTCTACATTTACCAGGAATAAAATAAGATGGTTTATTGCTTCTCTCCAAGATATTATTAAAGATATTAGCATTTTTACATATAAAGATATTAGCATGTTTTGGCTTTTGGCTGACTTCATTTGCAATAGGCCATGCAAGGACTGAAAATAAAATGAAAGGCCTTCAGGCCGGTAGTTATTTCTGCTTTTTATTGGCTTTATTCTAGATCTACACATGCATTATGCAAATTTTCAAAATGGAAATACCTTTTAGTACATAGAAAAAGCCAACAAAGACCGTTAAGACAGACAATTACAACAACCATTTGGAATACCTGGTTTTAAATCCCCATGGACAAATATGTCAATCATATATCGACAGAATGCATACTGATCTGACAGAGTAGAAAGAGAAAAAAAAGCAATAAGCAAACATCATCGACAGTTTTCTTTTCTCTATGTTGAAGTAGTTTAACAAAACACATAACAACACACTTCTATTTTGGTTACTACAAATTTTCTGTGAAGTGATAATTGGCTCTAACATGAACAAGACATAATAATTGTTCCACACAGAAATAAACTTAAAGGTTGAAACAGACTATTCCAAGGTAACAGTACCATGGTTGATTGTAAAAGTCAGAACATTTTTCATCAAATTTGTCACAAGAGTCATCATATTAAAGCAACTGTTTTCATTAGGCCCTTTGTAGACTTCTAATAATGAAACAAACTTTACAAAGGAAAATTGTTTTCAACTTGGAAGATTTCACCAAATATTCACTTTTAGTGCCTCTTCTAGCTAAATGAGACTGCAGAATATTTTCAAAGGCCTTCAAGAGGGCAAACACACAATTTGTGGGGCTCCCTGCATGTATATCCATTTGACTGGAAAAGTGAATCAGGAAAAATAGACTGATAGCAGCAAATCATATCGTTTGTAAGTTTATTAACTGGGTAATCATCATAGGAACATTTTATGATTTTGAGTATTCTACAGCTGATGGGAAAATTTTTAAAAAGCAAAAAACATAGCCTGTAGTAAACATTTGGGACAGGCACTACCAAAAGTAATTTCAGGAGTTGGATATTTTTTCCTTTAAGTTAAAGACCTTGCACTGAACTTTAAATTCTGATGCAACTTGAGATTTTTCTGTGATATTCATTGGTAAAGATTCCATTGATAAAGATTCTTAGAATATTCTTTTAAGGTTTGCCATAGTTTACACTATTTTTTATATTTTCATATTCCTAAAATAGACATCTTATTAATCCACCAAATCCAAAGTCATCTTTAGAACCAAGACATTTTATTGACTTTATACAACATGACATAATTTAATCGCTTCAGAGTATGTGTTTCAAACAAGAAATAACAGCACTTGTTACTCTATAAATACACATTCAAGGATTTTTGTAAGTCTCATTCTTAGAATGTTAGCATCATTTTTAATCCATTTGATTATGAAATTACGCCAGATCATTGGAAAAACAAGTAAGTATTACAGTAGCTCTAAAAATATCATTTTCATTACACCTGAATGTAAAACCCATAGACTCTCAGAATGCGTATGTATTTTGATTGCTGAAACAGAAGTGTCTCCCCACATGCGAGCTGGGCAGTGAGAGGAAAGCTCCTTCTCAGATGAGTCCTCGAATCTACTGGCTTTCTTGAGCACTGATGGTTACAGTCATAGTTTCAGACCCCAGGACCTGAGTACACTGTGGTGTGGGAGGAGATTAAGACTAACACAAGGGGTATTTTTGTCTTTGCTGGATAATATTTCCCTTAGAGTGGGTGATTTTGTTTTAAGACAAAACAAGATGAAAAGGACATTATTCTCAAATGGAAAATGAAATTGGGCCAACGCAAAGCTGTCAGCCTTTCCTCTTTGTTTCAGAACCATAAGAGATTGTACTTTTAGGTTTGTCCTTCATGTAACTTGGGAGTAGCTCTTAAGTGGCGACTGAACGTAGGGAAAGGAAAGTTGTCTGATTCCACCACGAGTGCAGAATCACGAGGTAGAACCCTTCACTTTTTTTTCCCACAGTGACTTCCAATAACACTACAGCCTTCTGGGGCAGGGAGTGAGAGCTTTTGTTTTTGTCCATGTCTGAAGCGTAGAATTCAGAGATATTTTTTGGAATATAAAGAATTTGTACAAATCCCCCAAAGAAAACACTGTTCTGTGTCCCAGCTGTGATGGGGTGACCTAATGAATGAAACACTGCACAGTGCACTGGATTAGCTGAAATTACACTTCTGTCTCCTCTTCAAATGAATAAGCAAAGTATAACAAAACCTTTAAACTTTGTGGGATATTTTTATAGAGGGCTGGCTTAAATTTATTATGCTAATAATCTGTGGCTCCAAAAACCACTCATTTACCTAATGCACCAAGAGTCCAATGAGCATCTTACTTGTAAAAGGAAATCCGGTGTGGATTTGAATTCAAAGAACTGGTTTTTTTTTCTACCTGGAAAAACAGTTTCAAAACTTAAAAGGATTTGATTCTGGTAAGTAATCCTGTGATCTTGCCTAGTAATGCCGCCCAGATATCTGAAAGGAATATTTAAAAATGTTTTCAATTAAGAATGGTGAGCTATTTCAGGTCAGGAGGCCCATCCCCAGCCATCACGAGGGTGTCATTTAACAGTGTCGAGGAAGGCAGGCACGGGGAAGTCTTAAGGGTCTGCTTCACCTGCCTACAGGTGGAACAAAACCAAGCCTTCCTGACTTGGGAGGACTTGCTTTCTCGAAATGCTTCTTTAAACCATCTCAAATAATATATTAGGAAATTTTTCCTGAAGAAGCCTGATTACCTCATCAGTCTAACTCCCAGAGTTAGGAAACAAGGATTTTCTTGTGATTTGCTATGTGGTCATCACTTTCAAGTGTTTTTTTCTCCCTGAACAAACACTCTTCTCAGGATAATCCTGCTGCCCCTGAGTCCCTCTCCTGACCCTCGGGGAGTGGGGACAGATGTCACTCAGCTGCCATGATGTCTGCATCCCTGTGGAGCCGCAGCTTAGGAAAACATATCCTGGGTCAACAGGATGTCAACAGGGAGGCATTTTAAAAAATAATTGCGAGAGAATGGGGTGCATGTGGCATGGGGCTCCAAGGAAGATTCTCACTAGTTACTCCTCTCCCTGTCACAAAAGTATAAAGAAGCGTTAAGGAAAAAGAAAAACAAAGAACGAAAGGAAGGAAGGAAAGAACCGAGCAGGGTGCGTGCCAGCTGGGGGGACTGTCTTCTCCTCCCCCAAAGGCTTTCCAGAAACTACCAGAAAGGGGGGGCAATGTCTGCTCGTGCCAAAGCTTCTGACAAGACCAGAAACAGCTTCGACTGGTCCACGTGTACTTGGCTGTGATATACGAGCGTGTGCACCTTCATGGTAGGCTGTACCCACACACATCGAATTCTCAGTGCTGAATATGGTTGTGTATTTACGGTCTACTTCAGCAATGGTCAATCCGTGGATCTCATGTAGGTTTACAGTGAGTGAAAGACCTGTGGGTCCGACTTGTTCTGATGAACTATTTGTAAATCTACGTGAATAGGATACCCTCAGACTCACGAGATCTCCTGAAGCTAAGCAAATAATCATATCCTTGACCAAAGAATTAAATGGATTTTACTCGGGCTTTAATGCAAGAATCTTAAGCTCAAAACTACCCTATGCCTTTTTCAAGCACTACACCTTTATCTTGTTCGTTTAAAATACCATATGATTATTTTTAAAATTAACAAATGCTCTCAAACCTTTTCCTAGAATAAAATTAATATGTTTGTGTCTGACCAGACACTCTCAGTTAAGTTTTTTTAACTTAACCTAATGATATTTTACTTAATTGATGGTAGCTTTTCTTAATAGGGTGCCTTGATTTAATAATACCATTTGCTTAGCTGATAAAATCATACTTATACAATTGTTTATAACTCTCTGTAACATTTGAATGTCTTTTAATACATAGTTTTCATGTAGAAATAGAAACAAAATTGAAAATGGAATGGTAATATAATAATATCATTAATAAATTTGATTCTTGATAGGAATAAAATACAGTATTTATGATCTGGGAAATAAATATTAACCAAAAGTGTCCAGGTGAGATGCCTTTATCAATAAGACATGTCTTGGAAGTCCTGAAGTTACTAACAATAAACATCAAAAATATGTGTACATTATGAGTTATTATACAAATATTTTTATATTCCTGTATATAACTGGAAGACATTTCTATATGCTGTATTTGGAGAAAAATTATACTATCTTTGGTGTGTTTTAACTGGTTTCATGTGATTATATTTGTTCTTAAAAGGGAAATAGAAAATACAAAGTACTTTATGATCTAAAAAATATGATAGTGCATTGTAAGTAGTTTTCCTATTTTCTATCATAATAATATGTTCCAGTCAACATAATTTTTAATTTATTTACTACACCCTTTGCTACATAAACTACTCCAGTGTGACATACTTTAAAGAGATAAACAATTTTTAAACTTTTTCAAGACTATACAATTATCTTGAAAATGGAAGAAAAGCTTAATGCTTTAAAACTTGCATTCACTCATAAAGTGTTAGGTTGAAATAAATGCAAATCACCTAAATTAGAGTTTGTAAATCACCAAAAAGAAACAAAGTCTCTTTTTTCTTTCTTCTCTTTTAAAATTTATATTTGAAAATATCTATCTTTTTCAAATGAACCAAAGTTTATAATATTACTGTGTATTAAAGCTTACAAATGTTGTTAATCTGTGGGGAAAGATAAAAGCAAAATAAATAATAAAATACAAGAGTAGCTTGCAAATTTTTTAGCATGTACCTCACAATGCAGAAAAGTGGTTGGTTTTCACCAGCCATACGACTGATGCAATGACAGCACATTAAAGTATTTGAATGTAAGGTCTCAGAGAAGCCAAACCCTCAACTTCAGCCCTGTGATAAAATTACTCAGTTGCTCACAGAGTTAGAGAAACTTTGTTCTGCAAAGGCCTTGCAAAGTGTTATTATGGGAGCTGGGTACCCGGAGAAGACCCCGTGCGCCAGGTGGACAGTGGCAGGACCTGTGTTCACCAGGCCTCGGGGAGGATCCTGGTGAGGAGAGGCATCAGCAAGGCCCAGCAGAGTGAGACACGCAGTCCCTCCGTGGCCCCTGGTGACATCCCACCCCTTGGCATCCACAGGGCTCCCTCCCAGTGCCACGTCCTGCACAGTGGGGTTGGGAGCTGGGCCCTGCTCCTGTAGAAGAGGAGGATGTGTCACGCGCAGGGTCCTGAAGTCACCAACTTTGTCAATGGAAACTGTCACTAAACCTTGACGTTCCTGTCTCTATAACTTGTTATTACGTTAAATGAAGTTTGCTTTATAGTAAGAATGTTATTAAATTAATTCAATAATTTGACGTATGTGCTAAATAATGGGCTCCTGCGGAGATACAAGGAAGGCATGCCACAGTTTTTTGGATACTTGTTCTCTAGATTTGAACACTGACTGCTCAACAAACACACTGAGGATCGCTGGCATTGTTTTGTGGACTGCTTCTGTTCCAACAGTGTGGAAACCACTTGCTATTTCTCCGCTTCAGAAAAATTCTCACCCTCAAGCACTGGACATTTACCACCAACATTTAGACAGATCCAGACACTAATTCAAACCCCTCTTTAAAAATACTTCAAAATACATCTCCACCTACGCGAACACATTTTAGCGTTTCTCTAACTGCACAGCAACTGCCGGCTGACCGCACTTCCGGCCACACGTTTGCTTGTATGAATTTTTGATCCCTGATTGAAGTCTGACTCGTTCTTTTTCAGGTTTCAATCTCACAGCATCTGCTTCTGGCCCAGCACTCTCCTAGCGCCTCTGGTCGCCTCCTCCTGCCAGCCTTTACCTTTCTGATCCTGCTCCCACGCAGCCGCGGGCACCTTGCTGTCCTTCTTAGGTTTGGGGGCTGCTTTCGGCGCCTCTTTTACCTTCGCTGCCGCTGGCTTCACCTTCTCCTGCTTCCCGCCTTTCCCTTCCTTTTTCGCCTTTTCCTCAGTCTTCTCTTTAGTCTTGGCTTTCTTGTCGTCTGTGTGTAGTTAAGAAACATTGGATTACTTCCGCTTACCACATATTTCTTCTATAATTGTCCTTAAACCCAATTTTAAAAAGATGAAAAAAAGAAAAACAATCTAAAACTAGCACCTCTGAAACAAATGATCAGTTTCATGCATTTTATGAAATCCTATGTTAGACTTAGCCCTCATTTGAGAAATATGGCTTTTTCTTAAATTTTTCATCTAATGTTCAACTTTTTAATCAGTTTATGCTTCTGATATGTAATAATTACGCTCATCTTGGGGACCTAATATACACACATCCATATTGAAACTCACTGCTTTGCTCCCTCTCCCCCTCCTAACCCTCCTCCCTCCTTCTTTTCTACCTCCTCTACCTTCCTCTTAATTTGTATGTGAAACATTGATTTTGTTTGACTTTTTTTTAAGTTGCAGATAATCAAGAACTTAGCCTGGCACAAAAGAGACTTCCATAATGTGCAAAGGATGTGTGTAAGGCATGCTCTTGGGAAAGACGTCCACACCAAGGAGCCCGTTAAATGAGTCTCCTTTGAAGGAATGAGCACATTGCTCCATCTGTAACAAGCAGGTCCCGCAGAAGGCCTCCTACAGTGTTGGGACCCTGTATGAAATCTACCAGTACAGTGGGTGCCTTTTCCTGAGATTCACGTTAAGGGATTTCATGAAGATAATATGGTCCAGTTTCCTGAGTCTGGTGCAGACTAGGCCAAGGCAGTATTGGGATGGGCCGTGAAGAGAAGAATAATAATGACCATGCAGATCCCAGTAGTCACACAAGACCAGAGTCATCTGTGACACTGTATTCAATGGACCAGGCTAACACCCTGTACTAAGGACCGTCCCGGGGGATGCTACGACAGGAGGGGTCAGAAGTTATTCTTACAATGAAATAAAATTTGAGACATCCTCTGTGTCTTACTGGGGGATTTTACAAAGATAAGGTGCATAGGAAGTCTTCAAGGGGAGGTACTGTGCCACAGACGCTGTGCAAAATTATCTTATCACAAAGGTCTCCTAAAACTACCACCCTCTCAAACTCCCACCAGCTTCCATGACTGTCCTAAGGGGAGTTTCTTCCACTGCCCATAAACCACTTCCAACTATCCTTTCCTTATTTCTGCCCTTTGCTACATCGAATGCATGCATTTCTGTGACTGAAAAAAAAATCAGCTTTTGAAAATGACTTCCAGTGGACAACATCTCCGAACCCACAGTGAGATCTTCATTGTCGCCCATGTGGAGAGAAAGTTTTTCTGGGGGACCAAGAGCACCTCAAATCTTACAACTCACATGTGCACGTCCCAGAAAGACCTACCCAGAGAGCCTACTTGGTTCAGTCTCACAGTTAGTTAATGGAGCTTCAAAGATCAGGAAAATGATAATAAACCCTGCAAGGCTTTGTTTCACCCCGCCTCTCCTCTCACAGTCTTCCCCAAGGTTGCCTTCTCCACTACATGACATACTATTTCCCCAGAACCTCAGATCTCTTCTGTGTGCCTAACAGTGGCAAATGGCAAGTTTGACATTCTCCAAGGTTTTGATCTATCTAAATTCCGTAACACTCACTGCATGCAAAACATAGGTTCGACATTGCAATTCACCATTTCTCCCCCCTTGGCTTCCACTGGCCTTAATTTTTATTAAAGCTGGCATTTTGTTCTCTATATCTAGAATTATAGATCACTCTTCATCTGTCTGCCTTCCCTACCACGCTCTCAGAAACTTGCAAATAATTCTATTACTCGTTTTTGTGTCAATTTTGTGTCTAGCACAGTGCATTTTTTTCAGAAAAAAGATTAAATATATATGGAGTTAGCAATTGTGATCAAAGGAGTCAATTTTCTGTATGCTCAGGCCTCGTATGCAGTAAGACATGGATTGTGTAGGGAAACAGAAATGTTTTGAATGAGTTTTCAAGTCTACTTGAAAGGCCTACTGCTTTGCAGGAAGAAGTTCTGAGATGGTGTAGCCGTTACTGGCCTTGGGCAGACAGTGGTTGAAACAGATGAAGAAACTATGCGTGAACAGTTGCATATGGCAGAGGTGATTAGGTGAGAAACCATGAGTGGTCAGCGTGAGTCCCTGATTTACATCACACTGCTTCTTCTGTCTTCTGGCGGGTGGAATGAAGCCACCTGTCCTGTCCAGGAGACGCATGGGCAGGAGCTACAGAGACCTGGACCTGGCCCACAGACTTGGGCATGGCCTTGGAAGTGGTCTTTCCCTGGCTGAGCTTTCAGATGACACCGCAGCCCGGGGTGACAGTGCAGTTGAAGCTTAGTGAGAGAGCATGAAGCAGAGGACTGAACTCATCACAGCCAGATTCTTGGCTCACAGACGCCACCAGATACGATGCGTGGTGACGCATGGTGACTTACGCCTTCAAGTCTGTGGTAATGTTTTAGCTAGCGATAAACAACGACGACAATATTTAACACATAGGAATGGAGTGAATAAATGCTGCCTGAAGCCTTGTTTGTGGTTGAAAAGAAAACCTGATTTACATTTAGGTCACCTAAATTTTTTATTGCAGTCCAATTATATACTAGTTATATGATCATGCCAATTTCTTTGTTTTCTCTGGGGTTGAGATATTTCATCTGTTAAACTTGGTAGTTAATTTATACAATTGATAAAGTCCCCACTGGCATTTAGATTTTATATGGATGTGTATTCATTAATACATATATATGCATACAATTTGTTTACATTTGTGTAATAGAAGAGATCCAAATAGAATACAATTGCATTGATTTGAGTATTAATTCAGTCTTGTGATGAAAGTCATGTTTCCTTCCCAAAGGCCTCATTTTATGACTTAAATGATTTAACTTCAATTGAATATTTTGTTTTGTTGTGGTAAATTTCATTTAAAGTACATCTGCTTCAAGTGGTCTAACACTTTATATCTTATGAATAATCACTGAATTTTCAAAATTATTTGGACATGCTAGATTAAGATATCTAAAGTGCACTGATGTATATTTTAAAGTATGAGCAAGAAATTTATATTTAGAAGATAATTTTGAATTATCAGTTAAAATTCATGTTTGTATCATTTAATAAATACAGCTAAATGTGTGACAGAAAAATCAGGTTTTTTTTAATATTTTAAACTGCACAGTATTTCACCCATGTTCTAAGTGATTGAGGTAGAGGGGTAGAGGACATACTATCAAGATATTTTGGTTGTTATAAATCTTAAAATAATGATCAAGATTTATCTGTGAAAGAATTTCTGAATTTGAAACTCCAAAAGTCAAATGCAGTTTACAAATGTGATCAAAAAGTCAGATACCTTTGTTTCCTGTGGTTATGGTAACAAATTATCATAAACTGGGCAGGGCAAAGCCATACCTGTTTATTTTCTCCCAGTTTCTAAGACTCAAAAGTGCTAGCTCAGTAGGATTTAACTCAACTCTTTCCTGAGGGTTCACAAGGGAAAAGCAAGCTGTCAACAATCTGTTTCGTAGCAGAGTCTGCAGAAGAACCAGTTTCCTTGCCTCTTCAGCGTGGATGCAGGAGTCATTTCTTTCTCCTGTTCCATGCTGCCCCTGCATTTTTACACAGAAGCCCCAGTCCTCAGGCTTCAGATCTTCCTTTTCTTTGGATCCTGTTTTTAAGCACTTTATAAGAGTACAGTTAGCCCATCTGGGGAGTCCAGGCAGGCTTATTATTGTTAGCTGAAGCCCCGCACCCTGTAGAATTTCCTTTGTCATGGCTTGCAGCAGACAGTCAGGATGACACTCATGGCCAGGTCACAGGGACCAAAAGGTAGCCAATTACATACAACGAAGCTCTTTATTTGCTCTTGTGGTTTGAAAGAATCTGTTGTTTTATCCATTCGGTTCTGTCATCCTTTAGATATTAAATTTTAATTGTAAGTCCCATTGTTATGCAAATGCCTGCAGATATCTATTACACACAATGTAATCTATCGAGGTAAATACAATTTAAATATGGAAATAAGAAAAGGAAAAGTTACCTTTCATCTTTGTTTCTGGTTTTTCTTTTTTCTCAATTTTCTCCTTATGAGTTGCTTAAACAGAAAGTTTTGCATTAGAATATATGTTCAGCAGACATCAAAACCAACTTTCAGAAACTACTTTTGAAGACGTGTAATACTGATCAATCTAACTCAGGAATAAGGAGTTAGCAATGCGATAATCACTACGTCGAATTCAGTGGATAACTTGGCGTTGAGACTTAGTAAACATTTCTAAAGCTAGATCCCCCCTCTTTCTTTTTTAAGTCATTATTCCAAGTAGATAAAGCTTTTAAGGAGGAAAACCAAGAAGGGGCAATTTTATAAGAATTTATGGAAAAAAATACATCTTTATATCAGGAAGAACTTCTTAGGATGATGAATAAAAAAGACGCAAATCACGGCTAACATGGCGACTAGGCACCCCTCTCCTCAAGGAAGTACAGCTGGCGTTTGGGGAAGAACAACACCCAAAGGGATTGAGTCACATGGTGGAAAACCCACTTACCATGCACATTCCCTCTACTCCAGTGTCATTTTGACAACCAAACGCATTTCTGAAATGCACAGCTGAAATCTCAGCACACTCTGGGAGGCAGAGGCAGGAGAATACAGCCCAGCCTGAGTATCTTAGTGACTTAGTGAGAATCTGTCTAAAACTAAAAAATACAAAAGGCAGGGAGGGGCTGCTGATGTAGCTCAGCGTAAAAGCAGAGTTCAGCCCCCAGTGCAACAAGCAAAGAAGAAACATCTCTCCCAATATTCCCTAGCGAGTGCCATGCTGGGTGAAGAACTAATAACGGTGCACAAAATCGTTCAGGAAAGGGTCACTGACAGAGTTCAGTTGCTTAGCTGACCACTGTCCTACATGATACCTAAAACTTTACAACTCTCCATTTGTGTATGAATTTAGTAAATCGGTGTGCATTTATTAGGACTTGTCTCTTATCTTCACGCACTGATAAAATCTTGTGTCTCGCAACAGTTTCGGAGGCAGTGATCTGGTAAGTACCATAACATGCCCAGTGTATTCTTACACCTCAAATGTACTCCCCTGAGTGGTTTGGTAGTTTCCCTAATGATCATACATTTTTCAATATCCCTATACAGCTTGTTGGAGAATAACCAGAAAAATTAAATAAGTTATAGGAAATAAGTTATTAAAGAAGCTATCGTAAATTAAATAAATGATGTAAGCTTTAATTAAACACTTAGAAAGGAGGCAAATTAGACACCGAAAGCGTTCATTTCCCTAGCAGGGCAGAAAAGCCTGGTGCATCAGTTCTGCTCACAGGAGGACTAGAAGGCCAGCACCGGAGCCTGGCAGAGGCTGGTCCTGCAAGAGTGCATGGCCGCACAGACCCGGGCTTCCTTCCTTCACTCTGTTGACTCTGTGGAAGGGAAGTCCACAGAGCGACTTTGTCTTCTAACACCAGGACTATGGTGTTTTATTATAGGAACAGAAGATCTATGAATAATTCCCCAGAATCTTGGACCTCATAGCCAAAAACAAAAGGCTCCATGGAGGCCATGTGATGGACGGGAAGGGCCCTAAAGCCAGGTGCCTGCTCTTCCAGGGGTTCAGGGACAGCATGAGGTGACAGGGACGGTCACACAGGGTTTCGGGCAAGGGGGTGCAGTGACCCTATGGCCAGGCTGAGCGAGGCACAGTCCACACATGGTTTTGGGGCTGCGCTCTTACACTTGGTATACAGGAGGAAAATAGTCACGCCTCCGTCTATCACAAATGATAGTGAAGCCTGATCTGACTCGTAACTATCAGAACCTCTGTCTCACTTCTCTCCCATGAGTAAGAAGCAAATATTCAGCATACCACCTGCTCAGTGGGTGTCTAAATAGCTCGAATATCCTACACGAGATCCACTCTAAAACCATAGATGAAAATGGAATTGGATTCTTACTATACATCACACATCAAAATGCAGTTTGTGATGAAATAAAATTAGTTATAAATTTTTTTAAAAAATTATGGAAAACATGAATATCTGTTGAGTTAATCCCTGAGAAAGACTAAAAATTAGAAACACCAAAGGAAAATACTGATATCTTGTTATATGAAAGTTCAAGAATCTGAACACACACGTATGCATTTATATTCATCCATTTACAGACAGAAGCACTGACTACAAAACAAACAGGAACATATATTAAACAAGTGATAGATGAAAAGATGTATATGCCCCAAGAGACACACACCCACACACACACACACACACACACACACACACACACACAAATGAACAATGAGTGTGAACAGTTATATAAGATGAAAACTAAATAAAAACAAGAAGAAAACTAAAAATCATATTGGAACTATTCAGCCTACCAATAACAAACAGCTGAAGGTTATGGTGAAAGAAAATTCATTTAAATACCTATCCATCTTTATTTAGAAGAATGAGGGCAATATTTATTTATAGGTGTGAAAAAAAACATTAGGGCATATTTTTAAATTATAAAAGTTATAAAATAGGGCATGGTAGATTTTGGCATAAAAATAGGGAAAGCAATAATCTGTACTATTTGTGTTATATTAGCAAAACAGACTATAATGTTTAGCACAGTTATCTATCATAAACTGCAGTGGTGCCAGCCATCCACGCGATTAACGAAGTCCTAGAGGACACACACGAGGCTCCCAGGAGTGGCTAGCCCTGAGTAGCTGGGAAGGATGGGTTGGAGGCCGAGGGTGAGAGAGAGGAGAGGATAAGAGTTGGGAGCTCTGTTCCACCTCCCCAGGGGCTGATCAGGAGGTTGCCTCCTATCCATTCTAAACAAAACCAGCAGCAAAGTGCAGACTAACAGGCGATCCAAACATGCCAGTGGTAGTAAAGAGGTCAGCTTTCTATCTCCACAATTGGCAGGTACTTTCTGAAATAATATTTTCTTTGCTATCTAAGGCAAAGAAACCACAAGGAGAAGTGTTGATAAAATATTTGCAGAATGTGAAGCGGTGACAGAGCTCAAAATCCTTAAGTACTTTATTCTCGTCTCTCCAGAAATCCCCCCCTTTCAGATTCCATCCCAAGCGGGGAAGTCACAGTGTAATTTAAAAAGAGAAACGTAAGTTCATCTGAAATATGACAGTGAAGGAGAGAAGGTTGAAGGAGAGAATTTAAGATTAAAAAATAAAAAAGAATAATCATATACCTTTCTTTTCGAGTTTTTCTTTTTCTTTTGTTTTTTCTTTGTCTTTTTCCTTTTCTCTATGTGTAACTGGAAAGAAACAGATAAATTTTATTTAAATAAAAGGGGTATATGACAAGGTACTTCCAAGGATTTTTTTCATATCAAAAACTCACCTGCTGCTTTTAGAAATCTTCCATTAACTAGAGTGAGGTTTTACACACTTGAAGTTTTAAACTTCAATATAATTACAGATCTATTATGCCATGTTATTTCTATTTTTATTTCACCTTTAAGCACAAACTAGTACCAAAACAGGGTATAGCTGCACAGATCACAATATCCCCCCACTTTTACAAATCTTTAATTTAATGACTTAGAAATGTTTTAAAAGTTACGATGCCAGAGGCCAAAGAGCCCCACTTTGATATTGGATGACTACCAGAAAATATGAACACAAAACATAGGCACGGTCTCCTGGACCAGAAGGAATGAAGAATCAATTGTATGTATCAAACTTTTACAAAAATATTCCACATTAAAAGTTTTTGAAAATGTACTAAAAGGAGATTAGAATCCTAACAAAACTTTTCAAAGAAAATGCAATTTAATTAGCTGTGATGCAATTGATTGTTACAGGTGATTCCAACTTAAGAAGCAGTGTTGTCCCACACTTAAGGCATAATCGTTATTTGCTGTCCAAGTCAGAAATGAATGGTTTATCCCAGAATCTCCTCTCTCTCTCTCCCTCCTCCCAGATTTGTTTCACCTAGCTCTTTCAATCTTACTTTTTAAACATTCCTCTGCCCTTATTCTTCTTTTGTTTAATATTGCATTCCTTAACTTATCATTTATTTACACAAAAATACAGAAAGAACACCTGCCGTGAGCTAAAGACTGAGCTAGACAGGACAAACACCATCCCTGCCGCAGGGATGCCAGATGTCAGAGGGGCTGGATGCTCCACAGATAGCGGCAAAGGCAGCTAGGAGTGGACAGTGTGGGTCCCCAGGGGAGAAGGGCAGGACGGTCTGCCAGCCAACCGGATGGCACCTAACTCCCCTAGGGCTTTGGGAAAGGGCTTCTGGTGGAAGCCAGACTGAAGGATGGGAGGGAAGCAAAGCATTTAGCAGCCAGGGTGGAATGGACAAAGGAAAGAGACCACCTCAGAAAGCCGGAGCAGGAATGTATGTTTTGGTGAACATTTTACCATAATACCCTGACATCTCTTAAATCTTTAGATTTAGATTTTTTTTTGTACCGGTGATCAAACTCATGACCTTACACTTACCAGACAAGCTCTTGAGCCACTGAGCTAAATCCGTGGCCTTAGATTTAGGTTTGTTTTTACACAGTAATCCTTCTAACATAAGTTGGCTTATATTTTTTGTCTGTTATAAATATTAGTGCCCTTTTCATTGCTAGCTTGCTATCTGTCAGAGTGAGTGATACATCAAATATAAAAATATTTTATTACTCTAGTCATCTGACGTATGCCTACCAACCGAATCTTCCATGTCAGGAATTTCTCCTTGAAATTCATATGTCCCAGTTATAATGACATGCCTGTAGCTCCACATGAGCAAGACTGTGCCCTGTGGCACGTTCGCATTGCCACATGCCTGTGTCTTCCCCCTCCAACCTCTTGCACTGTTTCACTTTCCCTCCCCTGGCCCATGGTCCTGTTTGGTCTTGGCTCACATGCCTCCTCCTCTGGAAAGCTGTCTTTGACATCTGCTATCACAACCCTCACTGTGCCACGCACACGGCCATTTCAGCGATTAAACTATCCTGCAATTGTTGGTACGTTGGGCTACTCACCAGAGGAAATCTCTAAGGGAGACACGTGGTAATTGACTTTTGCATCCATGGGTCACTGTCTAATACAGGCCACACGGTGGACTCTTCACCATATTTTGGAATGAGTAAAATTCTAAAATACTGTAAAAAGAGGTAGTTTCCTTTTCTAGTGAAATTCTCTTCCTGTATATCTATTTGATGTACATACCTATGTACCAAGTGCTGTGTGCTGGCTGCTGCTGGCTTAGGGACAGCCACACCCAAGCCTCTCTCTGTGCGCCATTCCCAGAATGTGGGGGGAGAGAACCAGGGGCCTCACCAGGAAGGGGTCCCAGCCAGGAAACCACGTCATTTTCATTGTTTTGTTGGGTTGGTTTTATTCCTTTTTGTTTTCTATGATTATGTTAAATCTGATGGCAGGAGCAGCTATTTGAAAGATAACAAGATGTATTATGGTAGCTATTTTGGATTTACCAGTGGCTGGTTTTGAAGTCCTTTGTTGCATTCATTGTTTTGTCTTTATTGTTTCTATTCTATTCTATCCTATTCAATTTTATTATGTCTGAAGGTATTGGCAGCTACTTTGAAGACACCAAAAGGCATTATGGTAACCATTGTTGGTTTCATAAGGTTTTGAAGTCTGGTAACATTTATACTGGTTTATTTTTTATTTATTTTATTGTGTTTTATTATCCTTGGTTTTATCCTCTTTAAAATAAAATATATGTATATATCTCTTTTAATATATGTAATATATATCTCTTTTGATACATATATATTTTTTGATATTTATGTATATATATATATATATATATATACACACACACACATATATCCCTGCTTACTTCCAACTATTTCAAATAGTTTCTAAGTTTGTTAAACTTTCTCAAATAAAACCTAGAGATAAACATGAGGGGAACACACCTTAGAATACCTAGGCATTATTTTATTCCTTGCACAGGGAGTGGTTTTGTCAGTTCTTCTGAACCAAGTTCACTGTAAGTATCTTTCAAAATAAGGGGAGGAAATCAGCATTTTCACAGACTGTAAATAGCTTGGTTCCTTTGGATCATTATTAATTAAGTTGAAAACCAAAAGAAATTCTTGGCAAAAACAAAGCCTCTTTTAAAGTTTCTCTAGGGAGAACCGAGTTTGCATGAGATAAGCCATGTTTTCAGAGCCCTGACTGGAGAGAGTCTCTGGGGACCCCCTAATCTGAGCTCTGCCTCGTCAGGGACAGAGCTCCCCCGACCCCAAGCAGCTGCTTGTCCATTCCACTAAAGGATTTTCAGATTGACGTGTGTACAGGCATAAACAGGAGAAATAATACGGAAATCAAAAGAGCAAGGGGGCTGAATTCAGATTCAAGCTGGCATATTAGCTCTTCTTTCCTATTACCCAGGGACAAATCTGGTCCCTCCAGTGGAAGCGTGGATTTATAAACACAGCATTGCATGCTGGAGTTGCCTTCTACCCCTTCGAAATCACTCTGCACTACAGCTTGGGGAAGCATCTGGACCCAAGAGCTCTGGGGAGCTATTCAGAATGGCACATGGCCACCAAAGCTGCTTGGACGGAGATGTCAAACTTTGCCAAGATGGCTCCAATACCAAGTCTTGAAATGACTTTCATCCCAATAATGCAATGGTCCATAACTACTCTAATAATCACTATAAACTAAAAATGATT
Organism: Dolichotis patagonum; assembly: GCA_004027295.1. Taxonomy (NCBI): domain Eukaryota; kingdom Metazoa; phylum Chordata; class Mammalia; order Rodentia; family Caviidae; genus Dolichotis; species Dolichotis patagonum. Next base: position 94,656 of record PVJX010003915.1, read on the forward strand.
TGCTCGTGCCACTCCATTTGCTTGTGCAGCTCTAACCTTGGAACCTACGAGCAGGGCTTTCGCGTGGAGGACGCACAGAGCGCCCGCCCATCACCAGCCCTGTGTGGCAAGTTCTAGCGTGGCCAAGACAATTTTAGCTCAGGACAGAACAAGCTCTCTGCACCTGCTAGAGCTTAATTTGTTTGTCATCCTTATTTATAAGAAACAAAAACCTCTTTGGTTGTTGATAATGAAAAGCAAATGGGACGCACCAGCTGGAATGGCCTGAAGTTTGGCCTGCGAGTTGGCAGAGGCCTGTGGGACAGGATCGTCCCGACTCTGACCTTTCCCTGACCATAACATCCAGCCCAGCTCAGCTCCAAAGGGCACCTCTCGGCTCCCCAGGCCTTCTCCTCAGCACCTCCCCAGAGGAGCTCTATGCTTCTGTTTTTCATCTCAATGTCTTTTCTAAAGGGAATCACAGCCCACAGTATCTCTGCCCTGCAGTTCTCACTGGCCCGCCAGTCCCCAGGGACCAAAGACCAGCTGGTTACAGCCCTTGTTTTGTCTCTGCTTTTAGCTCAAACATCAAAAGTTTTGATGTCCGAATTGTTAAAGGATTGATCCATATGGGCTATTGCATTCCCTGATTGACACTGACGGGCAGTAAATAAACTTATGCACAACTCTGAAGTTCACATTTGACTCTACTGCCTGAGACTCAGCTGGTAAACAGAGAAGTGATCGGCACTGCGTTTCCTCACTGTAAAAGCTCTGGGAAGCGTGGTAAAATGTAACAGAACTTAGTATTTTTCTTTCCAGGCATTTCTCAGTTTTCTGCTTCTTTTGTAGGAGAAAGTCAGTAAATTTTTGAATGAGGAAGGTTTCAGAAAGCCTCACCAAATTCATGTATGTGTATGTTTTAATTCTGTCATTTTTAAAAGACAGAGCACAATACACATCTATTTTGTACCAATTAAAAAACAAATTTTCCTTCAACTGCCGCTAAACAACAATGTCAGAGATAGCCCTGTGTCTCTGGCATTTCATTCTTTTTGTAGCTTGTCTGTAGAATTTCAATTCTGTGGCAAGGAAAAACGATCTAGGCACTTTTAAAAGATAATAATGAATGCAACAGAAAAAGATTCTTGAATAGAGAAACTTCAAAGAGATTATAGAATACATTCTTTGTGAAAAGAAGAATTTATAATTTTAACTTGAACAGATTTTAGAACTGGTGAGGACATAAAAGGTCAACCAGCCTGGACTCCATTGCGGTGGGTAAGAAATGGATTCAAGTACCCAAGGCAAAGTACTGAAAGAATATAATTACGTGATTATTTCATTCCCAGACCATGCTAACTTGTCCTTTCCAATTTCTTTGTAGATTGTGGACTTGTTCCTACAAGCTCCAGAGTGCTGGCTGGAGTTTGAAGGCATGTAACCAAAAATCTCCCCTCAGAAACACACACACTGTTTTATAATAAAATTCTTTTTCTTCTGTAATACGGTGAAGATTTAGCAAAATATCCAAAGTTAAAATCTCACCTGACATATATGCTTTAAATCACAATATAGGTGTTTTCATGTCTAAGATTCTGGTCTTATTCTCAAATCTGATTTGCTCGTATGGATAAATCTCCTTCCCTGGGGATTCGAAGCCACAGAAAGCGTCACAGTGGCCTCCTTGCAAGCCAGTAGCCCCCATGCAGGCAATGATGCACAGCTCTGCACAGAGCCCCTGTTCTCATTTTCTAGGCTTCTCTTTCATAGCTGATGGAAATACGTACATCTGCTGCACTTTAGGGAGTAGCTGGGTACTGTTGAGAGGAGACCAAAATAAGAGTCTATGTAATCCGGGGCACCTAAATTAATTTGAAGACGTAAGGGCATTTTGATAAAGGGTGCAGACAAATTTAGATATGGTTTAGTATCCTGTACCCTTCGGCTTCTAAGCCTCAATCCTCCGTCTGCTTACAACTCCAGTCCTCCAACTGTTTCTCAAGGCTGCTCAAGAGCTCTGTTCAGAGACCACCCTTTAACAAACAGGTCTGGCTTCCGGCCTGTGAAATTTTGTAGAATGAATCGTGTCACTTCTCCCTCAAAGTGACAACAACAACAAAAGCAACCAATGTGTGGAGCCCTAACTTCCCACACCTCAGAATGAGCTTATTTGGGAGTGCGGTCTTCACTGAGGTAACTCACTGGAGTGATGTCACTACCTGATCCCGAATCTAACATGACTGATGTCTTTGTACTGCACACAAGGAATAAATGAGTGAAAGACAGAGACATAGGGAAAACATCATTTTTAAAATAACAGCAGAAAACAGAGTGATTCATCTATAAACCAAGATTGCCCAGGAACCATCAGGAGCTTGTAGAGAGGTGTGGAATATATTCTGTTAGAAGGAGCCACCCAAATAGAAATCGTAACTCTGAACTTCAGGCCTCCGTACCTGTGAGACTACAAACTTTAAGCTCCCGAGTTGGTGTACTGTGTATGGCATGGTTTGGAACCCAGTACTAATATGTTGTGTGTTCCTCTGTCCTGTGGACTGACTTCTGACTTAGGTCTGTGTCTTCCACTTTAGGTTCCAGTGTCCATGCCTGAACCTCAAAGCAAAGTATCCATTCCTCTCGGGCCCTGGCAGAAAACTGCAGTTGGACCCACTCAGACACTGAGGCAGCCAGATGTCCGACAGCATTGCTGCTGGGGACCACCAGTGGGAAACGTTGCCCAGTATAATGGTACAACCATGCACTGATCTCGCCTCTGCCCCTGGGCTGAGTCTTGCTCACTGTTGGATTTTTAGTGGTCGCCATGGTGTGGTAGAAAGTAAATGCGATGAGTACATCAGTGTCACCACTTATTGGCCATGGGCAGTTTTTCCATTTACAGTCTGAATGCAAGAGAATTCCCCTTCTCCATCCAAGGAAGAACACCACCCCCTCCTTCCTGCACACGCCACTGGGGGCCCAGGCCAGCTGGCAGCAAGCATTTCTGCTGTGTGGCTTTCCTCAACTCCCAAGGTCAGAGCTTCAGCCAAATGCCAGACAGCCCAGTGGATGCAGCTGTGGGGACCCCAGCCGTCCTGACCACCCTTGGGCTCTCCTTTGTCAGAAGGACACTCTGCCTCATTCTCGTCTCTTACCAAAGTCTTGTCTTTCCCAATCTGTATTTGTATTAGTCCATGTTCACAGTGCACAGACAGCAATGGCATTCGCCTTGGGGAGTTAGCGCATGCACTAATGCTTTTTAATTCCTTTTATACAGCCTTCCCCTCACCTCCCTTCCCCACCTGCTGTCTCTTGATCCCTTTCCCATCTGCAAAAGGTCTGTGCTCTGTAGGAGTAAACTGGTGTATTCAGTAAACAGGAGTTTAAATATTATCTCAGAACAATGAGATCTGTCATTGTTGAAGAAATAAGACAATACATAAGAAACATGCAGAGGAAATAACTAAAGAAAAATTAAAGATAAATTGCTATTCTTTATCTACATAATTAGATTGTGGGTTTTTTCCATTTTCTTTTTTTCCCCCTTTTTTGGTGTGTTTGCTAGTCTGTTTGGATTAAACTTCACTATTTTGATCTGTATTCATAAAATTTTTAATGTGGTTGTCTTCAGATGACACATTACAGAAGTTTGTTTTACTATCAAACTCTTCATTGCTTCTGACCAAATAAATTTGACATTACAATGATCAAATTAAAGCTGAATCAATAAGTGTGTGTAGACATAAACAGATGGCAAAGTGTACAACCCTGTAAATTTGTCAATAGACATCATCAGGGATTGTATGAGGAGGAACTCACGTACCAGGCTAGAAAACATGGTTCCCATCTCTTAGGACTCAGATACCAATCAACCAGTTTAAGGCGCTAAGTGTCATGACTGCGTTTGCTTGAGGGATTAATGCAAGAAAATCAATTCCAAAGCAATTGTTACAATGATTGTGAGATTGTGGAGAGGTATTGGTGAGAGTGAAGATAGTGAAGATGGAACAGAACAAGACGCTATGCAGTAGCAAAACTGCGGCACTGCAAAAGAACAGGAAGTCAGTGGTAGGAATTGTGTTCTTCTGGTACTGGGGATCAAACTCTCAACCTCATGCTTGCCAGGCAGGCGCTTGTGTCACTGAGCTATGTCTCCAGCACTGTTGGGACTTGTAATATGACTGGACTCATAGGTGAAACAAGTGGGTAGACATTTAGTCAGTGCTCACAGGAGGGATGGGTAGGGAATGTGCTAAATCGGGTGTAGGCGCCCTCCAAAGGCATCTGGTTGCATGTTAATCTCAAACACTTGCTGGTCAGTGGAAGTCCTGTTGGGAGGTACTTGGAGTCGGGGCCGGGAGTTTAACTGGTAGCGTGTCTAACTCTGGCTACATCTGAGTCCTTAGGAGAGCTCGAGTCAAATCCGGGTCTCATCTCCTAACTGCTAAGGGCTCTAGGATAGAGTTTGCACGTGATGTGTTTTATAAAAGTCATTCAGGTGACTCTAAAGGCTAAATCAAAACTTGACTACCACCTCTTCCAATAATGACTCTCTGTCTCTAAGCCTGACTAGCTTGGTCAGGTGGTGATGTCAATTATTACCACAAAGAATCAAGAGAAAGGCATCTTATGTGATAGATGTTAAAATGGCAGTTGAACATATTGCATGGCAAATTCTCTCAGCTACCAGTGTTAAATTAGATAAGAGTTGTACTAGTAAGGTCCAGAAATGCTTCATATTCTACATCTTGTGCCACTTCAAATACCAACAATTAATTAATCTGGGGTTCTACATTAATGGATGCCTTAAATGAGATGGGAGGAAATTAGACCAATTAAGAAAATACTCAAGGTATTCATGACATCATCAACATTTTGGTTCAAGGCATATGTACACTGTGAATGTTAAAGAGTAGCTCAGTCTACTGTCCTAAGGGAATCATAGCCACACATATGTCATGACACACATGTGTCAGCTTAGCCACACATAAACTCTGCCCAACTTCCAATGGACTCAGATCCTCACATATAAGAGTCACAAAAACAAAACAAGACAAAATAGACAAAAAAGTCCCTAGGTCTATTGTGTAGATAGAAGTAGGTTAGATAACAGCTCCCTAAAATACAAAACTGTCAGTTCCCAAAATGTGCTAATAATCTTTCTTTAGATGTCAAATAAATATTTTGCAAGAAGATTAAGTCAAAGACCCTGAGATGAGGAGATTAGCTTGAATTACCCAGGTGACCCTAAATATGATCACATGTATACTCACGACAGGGAGAACTGGGCTCGGAGGAGGCAAAGGTCAGAGTGAGGTGGCTACCAGCCACTGACCCTCTGATTTTGGCCTAATTCAACTCATTGTGGATGTTTGGTCTCTAGAACTACAACAAGAGAAAAAAAATGCCTGTTTTTGTTTCACAAAACTCACCAGTTTGTGATATTTTGTAATAGCAGCTACAGGAAACTAATACACCTGTGACAAGCCAGCTGGCATTGCCACCAGTGATAAGCACTGTCCTATCACACTTCTCAGTTTGGTTACGTGTAGAAGTGACACAGAGAAGATATAGAAATGCACACTGATTCTGGAGGCCATAGTGGCCAGGCACTCTCAGCAGGCCACATGGCAGGAAGAGAAATGGCACCTGGGACTGGTAAACACGGAACATGTGAGCAGACCAGAGAGACAGACGCCAGGAGCAAGGTCCCTAACTACAAAGTTTCAGAGACAAATGCTAGCCCCCTATAACTGTACATAAATTCTTGCAGAAAAGAACATTGGAAAGAGAATATAGAAGGAAAGCCACCATTCTTAAATCAGAGACAACTGAGGCTAAAACTTGGCTCTAAAATTTTCTAATTTAGACAACAAAGAAATCATTGGGCCCAGGCAAAAGTATTATCAGTTTTAAATATCTATAAATTATCTATCTATCTATCTATCTATCTATCTATCTATGACATATTACTCTGGTTTGCTCTATGATTAAGTGAAAAATTAGATATGAAAGATTAAGGATAGTAGTTTCATTGTAATACAAATGCTGATATATCAATTGTTTCACAATGGAGGCCCAACTATGGGGGTAACATGGCAGTACAGCTGCTAAAATGAGATCGCAAGATCTTGGGATGAAGCATCTTGCGTTCCTGCAGCCTCTGTACACATAGATTTCACGTGGTGTCAAACAATAGGGAGAAAGTATAATGCAATTAAGAGAATGTCAAGAAACTGTCATCTATCTAAGCAAAACAAATTAGGAAGATTTTTGTCGTCAGCTGATAATACTGTTCATAATTAATCTAGAACGATTTTTAAAATTTCTTATATGCATTTCAGAATCACCTAAACCTCACAACATTTTAACCGTTTCCATTTTCCGTATGAGGGAATGCCTGCCAAGCAAGATTAACTTGCTTGCATCATGTCAGGCGGACAAAAGTTACTACCTTTGGGTTCCCATCCAGGTTGGTTAATTCAAGACCTTTCTAAAGGTGGAAGAGAGTAATATTCTCATACTTCTTTGGCAAGATCACATACTGTGCCTTAGTTCACTTACCAAGTAAGAGCGTTTGAATATTTACTGCGGGTCAGGGAAATTCTTTTTAGCAATAATGCCTGGCAACTTTTATTTATTTACAGTACATATTTCTGGTCCCTCAGGTTCCTTAGGGAGAGACTATATATACCCTTTCATTCTAGATATTTGTGGGCATAGTTGTTGACGCCTATAAAGGACCCATAGCTTGATGACTGCTAGAGGAGACTGGTCACATTTTCTCATCC